>CM023628.1:195975-225975 GCA_013358685.1 Antennarius maculatus
TGATTTCCTCCCCTTCCTGAGATGGAGACCCAACATGAGTCCAGCAGGTCGCGACGACGCAACAGTGTGTAGTTTGCAATCAAACCGTGACGCGTTGCATGTTTGATTTGCACAGGGGGGGGCCACTAGATCACGGCGGCGATGGTGACATGCATATGCAAGACGGCGCATGATGGGAATGTCAATGGCTCATTTGCATAATCTGCATTGTGAGGAGAAGCTCGTCTGCATACATTAACAATCACAGACGGACTCACGCTGAACTCATGTTTGTTCACATGTTTGATCCTTTATTTAAATTTAGTTTTCTAAAAAGATGAGGTGAACAGATGAAGGCAGCACTGCTCTGCTGTCACTGAAAAAACCTTTATCTCATGGGGGGGGGCTGTCTCCTGATAATTTATATTTTTTCCAAAGAATGTCAGCAAATTGTGGGAAATGGCCTTCATGAATTTCCTGGAGCTCCAGAAGACGACTTGAAGTCTGGCGATCCATCACTGAAAAGAATTCTGTTTGCTGTCGCAGAGACGCAGCAAAAATTCACATCTGAACTAAAAATAGTGACTTTTACGTCACAAACGATTCCGAAGCCTCTGATCATTACGAGGTTTTCAGTTCAAAAGGAAATACTTTAACTTTTCAGCTTATTTTCACTTTTTCATAACTGTCATGAGAATTAAAAGAAGATGCTGTTTGTGTCTGTGGTGAAACACAAATGTGTGCTTCAGCCAGATGCTAACAGAATTAGCCTGCCAGCATGGATTAACAGGAACTACATAAACAGGAAAACATCCAGAAAATAACTTCACAAACAAGCATTTAACCCTTCCTGAACCATTTCTCTGTAAATGCTAAAGGTAAAAAACACAACCATCAGAATGTTAGAAAACAATTATAGTGACACCTTGTCAAAGTTAGCATGCTAACCACCTAGCCCTGGAGTCTGGCTAACCAGAGCAAGGCTAACTGAGACACAAACAACTTATTATTACTGTAATATTATTATTACTTATTATTATTAACTCTTATTTTTACTGTAATATTATTATTACTTATTATTATTAACTCTTATTATTACTGTAATATTATTATTACTTATTATTATTAACTCTTATTTTTACTGTAATATTATTATTACTTATTATTATTAACTCTTATTTTTACTGTAATATTATTATTACTTATTATTAACTCTTATTTCTACTGTAATATCATGATTACTTATTATTATTAACTGTTATTATTACTGTAATATTATTATTACTTATTATTAGTAACTCTTATTTCTACTGTAATATTATGATTACTTATTATTATTAACTGTTATTATTACTGTAATATTATGATTACTTATTATTATTAACTCTTCTTATTACTGTAATATTATTATTACTTATTATTAGTAACTCTTATTTCTACTGTAATATTATGATCACTTATTATTATTAACTCTTCTTATTACTGTAATATTATTATTACTTATTATTAGTAACTCTTATTTCTACTGTAATATTATGATCACTTATTATTATTAACTCTTCTTATTACTGTAATATTATTATTACTTATTATTAGTAACTCTTATTTCTACTGTAATATTATGATCACTTATTATTATTAACTCTTCTTATTACTGTAATATTATTATTACTTATTATTATTAACTCTTATTATTACTGTAATACTATTATTACTTATTATTATTAACTCTTATTATTACTGTAATATTATGATTACTTATTATTATTAACTTATTTCTACTGTAATATTATGATTACTTATTATTATTAACTCTTATTATTACTGTAATATTATGATTACTTATTATTATTAACTTATTTCTACTGTAATATTATGATTACTTATTATTATTAACTCTTATTATTACTGTAATATTATGATTACTTATTATTATTAACTCTTATTATTACTGTACTGAAAACCAGTGAATTAGCTTCTGACAGCTGTTACCGTAATACTAAGCTAAGCCTGTAGCATCATAGTTAGCGGCACCTCGCTAAAGCTAACCCGTTCCTGCCAGACGAGTGCAGCGCTAAACTTTCAGCTTCAGCTTGTGTGTTTCCACAGGAAGGACTTCCTCCAGGTACGCGCAGATCGACATCGCCGCCACGGAGACGGCCCACAAGGTGGGCACACAGCACGCCCTGGGGCGGCAGGAGGGTCTGCACGCCCTGGAGCTGAGACGCAGAGGGACGCCACGGTGACCTCCGTCAGCTCTTCATCTCATCATCATAAATCATCATCAGGTCCCCCGAAAGAGACTTCAGCCAGAAACCGGATTCTGAGGGTGGTTTTCTTCTTCATCTGACTGTCGTGACATTTGGTGCAGATCTGCTCACCTGGTCGTGGCTCTGCTTCATTTGGTCATGTGATCATGGCTCTGCTTCATCTGGTCATGTGATCGTGGCTCTGTTTCATCTGGTCATGTGATCGTGGCTCTGCTTCATCAGGATGGTTAAAAGCTGTTTGGTCCAGTGTCTCCAGACTGACGTTCCTCCAGATTCAGAACCATGTGACGCTGGGTTCTCCTGGGGTGTTTGTCAGAGGATGTGGAGGGGCAGCGGTTCAATCTGGTTCTTCTGGTGGACGTCTCATTAAATGTGATCATATCAGCCCAGCTTTGGGCCGACTGGGATGAAGATGTTTCAGTCGTGCTGAACCCCAGACTGAAGCCTTCAGAGATGCTGGGTTCCTGGGTTCTCCCTGAGGTCAGCAGGAGAACTTCTCACACCTTTGTTCCTCCATGGTGACACGTCAGATCCAGATCCACACGGAGTCACGTCTGTAGTCTTACAGAACCAACAACCACCTCATTTAGTGGGTTTTAGACGGCTCAGAATGGATCAGAATGAGAACAAAACGTCTCAGCTGCTGATTTAGAGGAAACGTCTGTTTGATTTACAGGAAACGTCTGTTTGATTTACAAGAAACGTCTGTTTGATTTACAGGAAACGTCTGTTTGATTTACAAGAAACGTCTGTTTGATTTACAGGAAACGTCTGTTTGATTTAGAGGAATTAATTAATTAAAAATCACTTTTCATTCTAAAATGAAAACATGAACGTATCTCAGAACGACTCTGGCACTCAGCTTTTTATCAACTGCAGTGGGTAAATGTCTTTTAAATTTTTATGTGTGTGTGTGTGTGTGTGTGTGTGTGTGTGTGTGTGTGTTGAATACACACTAGCTGAATACGGTTCTGTAGGTCGTTTTATTCGTCAGGTCCTTTGGTGTGTTGTGATGTCTGTAAATACACTTCCTATCCGTGACGCTGGTCTTTTTATAGGTGTGTGTGTGTGTGTGTGTGTGTGTGTGTGTGTGTTTACACATACGTGTGTACGTACTGGTGTGATTTACTGGATGAGTTGAAGGACAGTGTCTCCTTCCTTAGGCCTGTTTCCTGTCATGTAATTTCTCCTACATTATTAATTCCATGAAGCAGGACTTTGGCGTGTCTTTGGTTTCTTATAGATCACATGTGAGACCCCCGACCCCCCAGGGTCACTTGTAAACCAGTTTGCTGTAATATTACATAAAGCTTCCTGTGAACTGATGTCTGTTTTCTTTTGACACAAAGCTGAAGAACTTTATTGGACGTATTTTACACTAATCGCATGTTTGTTTGTTTATAATTACACACGTTGAAAACATAATTTATTCGTGCTGCTTTTCAGAAATGGTCTCAGAGACCAGCTTCAGTTACATTATATACGGAAAGTATTCAGAACCCTTAAACGTTTTACTCTTTGTTATATTGCAGCCATTTGGTAAAACAAGTTATTTTTTTCCTCATTGATGTGTACATAGCAGCATGGCATCCCATAATGACAGAAAAACACAACTGTTGACATTTTTACAGATTAATTAAAGCAAAACTAAAATATTACATGGCCATAATGAGTCCAACCCTCTGCTGTGACTCTAATTGTGGTCCTGTCTGTCCAATCACAGGGCAGCACACCTCCACCGTCGCCCTATTGGCCGTCTGTGTGTCCGTGTGTTTCATGCTGCAGTTTTCATCAGATTCATCTGTCGCATCATTTCATCAGTCTGCTGCAGTAGACGATCATCTGAATCGTTCCTGTGGACTCGCTGCTCCAGACAATCCCATCAAAACGCTGACAAGACTGATGGGTTTCGTGCTGGAGATCTGATTCAACTCAAATGTCCAAACTGAAATGAGTATTAGCATGTAGCGATAGCGTTTCTACCCTATCAGTACTGAATGTAACTGAAAAAGAGCTCCGTACGTTTGGTACAAAGAACCATAAAAACCTGAGGCCGTCAGCTTCCTGCACCGGTTCATCATCTGAAACCTCCTTCGTCTCCAAGAGAATTACACCTCCTGAATAAATAATTAGTGCCGACAAACTTACAGCCTTCCTGTAAAATTTGTACATATTTGTCTGGAAATAAACTCCAGCAGTTCAATGTGTGTAATCATTCATGCACCGTTCTAGTTCCTCATGGCTTCCCTCACTGCAGCTTCTGGACGACTTTATAAAAATGAAGTTTATATTTCATAGATGATGCAGGAACCTGACGAGTGTTTTCAGGCTGGAACTCAAGAACAACAAATGTTTGTTCAGATCTCAGTGATTCTGAGGCTTCAGTCCTCGTGGCTCGTCTGAACCACGTCCTTCACGCCTCCAGCAGGAAGCTGGAGGGGGTAATTACCCCAGGAGGGGGAGCTGGAGGGGCATTACAGCCTTGGTGTGAACAGTGTTTCACTGAGGGGGTAATTACCCCAGGAGGAGAGGCTGGAGGGGCATTAAACGGACACGGCTCACCGTCTTCAGGTGACGTTTGCTGACTCTTTGATCATGGGTGGAAACAGATTCAGAACAGAAATTAAGTTTTTAATCTGACTTCTAGCTTGATTTGCATAATTAGTATTTAGAAAGTTTATATTTCTATCATGTCTTGTGTTTCTACTAATTCGTTTTTATTCTCATCTTCAGTGTTTTTTCAGTCTCTTGTTATTATTATTATTATAATTATTACTATTCATTTATTTTAATTTTCACTGCCTCCAGTATTTTCCCTAAATTTTTGCTTTCAATTTTTTCAGGTCTTTGAGGAAAAATTGATTTTTGTTGTGAAAAGTTCTTTGTGTCGCTTTCTTTCACATGAAAAATGGTGTATAAATACAGACTGACTGGTACAACGGTGTCATTTGTCATGAAGTCGGTTAATGAGAAGCAGCCGAAGGTGGCCTGGAGCCTGTTCTCCAAACCTGTTACCTGCATTATGCAGGTGATTTCCCCACAGTGCTGACGAACTATTCATCTCAGCTGTGATCAGAACCAATAGGACGGATCCTCATGGCTCGTCAGTGACGAGTCCACAGCGACGGCCTGCTGGTGTTTGAACCCACAACCTCAACCCTCTAAATGTTCAGCTGATGGGTTCGTGTCCGCGGTGCTTCGTGTTAAACGGTCGGCGCCTCAAGATTTAGCAGCGCTTCCAAGCGACCCAGTCATCTGCAGCCGCTGACCTTCTGCTCTGCTCATTGGTTGGCGGTCGTTGGTCTCGCTCGTCCTGTCTGTCGCTCAAACGCAGGAAGTGTGAGCCGTCGGTCCGTTTGGGACAGAATGCGTCACGTTTTACATCCTGCAGCTGATTTCCTGCTTTAATGTTCTATTTGTGTTCCTTTGTCACTGATAATCTATTATCACTGATAATCTATTATCATTGATAATCTATTATCACTGATAATCTATTGTCACTGATAATCTATTATCATTGATAATCTATTATCATTGATAATCTATTATCACTGATAATCTATTGTCACTGATAATCTATTATCATTGATAATCTATTATCATTGATAATCTATTATCACTGATAATCTATTATCATTGATAATCTATTGTCACTGATAATCTATTGTCACTGATAATCTATTGTCACTGATAATCTATTGTCACTGGTAATCTATTATCATTGATAATCTATTATCACTGATTATCTATTATCACTGATTATCTATTATCACTGATTATCTATTATCAGTGCTAAAAATGTTTTAGTTTGATTAGACTCCAGTCTCCTCACTAAACCGTAGGTCAGGCCTAAATGTGTTCATTAACACATCCTGATGAGAGCTGAAGGTTCAGAGACGACTTTTCTGTTTCTGTCAGTTTGAGTCGATAACTGAATGAAGTGATGAACCTCATCTCAACACACACACAGACACACACACACACAGACACACACAGACACACACACACACAGACACACACAGACACAGACACACACACAGACACACACACAGACCAGTGCTTCCAGTCAGAGCGATGATTTTCTTCTTCTGTGTTTGACCTGATAAAACGCTGCTTAGAGACATTTCTCCATCTCTGTTCCTCTGTTCTAATCTGCTACAGCGCTCGAGGCTACCCCTCTAAACCCTGTTCGAGGCTACCCCTCTAAACCCTGCTCGAGGCTACCCCTCTAAACCCTGTTCGAGGCTACCCCTCTAAACCCTGTTCGAGGCTACCCCTCTAAACCCTGCTCGAGGCTACCCCTCTAAACCCTGTTCGAGGCTACCCCTCTAAACCCCTGTTCGAGGCTACCCCTCTAAACCCTGTTCGAGGCTACCCGTCAGAACCCTGTTCGAGGCTACCCCTCTAAACCCTGTTCGAGGCTACCCCTCTAAACCCTGCTCGAGGCTACCCCTCTAAACCCTGTTCGAGGCTACCCCTCTAAACCCTGTTCGAGGCTACCCCTCTATACCCTGCTCGAGGCTACCCCTCTAAACCCTGTTCGAGGCTACCCCTCTAAACCCCTGTTCGAGGCTACCCCTCTAAACCCTGTTCGAGGCTACCCGTCAGAACCCTGTTCGAGGCTACCCCTCTAAACCCTGTTCGAGGCTACCCCTCTAAACCCTGTTCGTGGCTACCCCTCTAAACCCTGTTCGAGGCTACCCCTCTAAACCCCTGTTCGAGGCTACCCCTCTAAACCCTGTTCGAGGCTACCCGTCAGAACCCTGTTCGAGGCTACCCCTCTAAACCCTGTTCGAGGCTACCCCTCTAAACCCTGTTCGAGGCTACCCCTCTAAACCCTGTTCGAGGCTACCCCTCTAAACCCTGTTCGAGGCTACCCCTCTAAACCCTGTTTGAGGCTACCCCTCTAAACCCTGTTTGAGGCTACCCCTCTAAACCCTGTTCGAGGCTACCCCTCTAAACCCTGTTCGAGGCTACCCCTCTAAACCCTGTTCGAGGCTACCCCTCTAAACCCTGTTTGAGGCTACCCCTCTAAACCCTGTTCGAGGCTACCCCTCTAAACCCTGTTTGAGGCTACCCCTCTAAACCCTGTTTGAGGCTACCCCTCTAAACCCTGTTCGAGGCTACCCCTCTAAACCCCTGTTCGAGGCTACCCCTCTAAACCCCTGTTCGAGGCTACCCCTCTGAACCCTGTTCGAGGCTACTCGTCTGAACCCTGTTCGAGGCTACTCCTCTAAACCCTGTTCGAGGCTACTCGTCTGAACCCTGTTCGAGGCTACCCTGTTCGAGGCTACCCCTCTAAACCCTGTTCGAGGCTACTCGTCTAAACCTTGTTCGAGTCTACCCTGTTCGAGGCTACCCTGTTCGAGGCTACCCCTCTAAACCCTGTTCGAGGCTACTCGTCTAAACCTTGTTCGAGTCTACCCTGTTCGAGGCTACCCCTCTAAACCCTGTTCGAGGCTACTCGTCTAAACCCTGTTCGAGGCTACCCTGTTCGAGGCTACTCGTCTCCTGGTTATGATTCTCCCACAGCTTCAGGAGGAACGGTGATGGCGTCACGCTGCTGATCCAAACTCCTGAAGGAAACTCAGACACTGAGGGCTTCAAACAGACCAACAGCTGCTGTGTTTTCAGTGTGAACTCGTTCCTGACGTCCTCATCTGCGACACCTCGGACCAACACGACTCCCATCAGCCTCGGGTTGCATAACACGCCACATGGGAACAGTTCTGTCTCTGTTAGCGGTTAGCGACAACGAATGTCCAGCCAAACAAACACTTGTCTGACCGTGTGACGCTCGTCTGTGATTGTTTACTGAGACAAAACAAAAGAGTGGCTAAGAGAACAGGAATAATCCAGTCAGTGGAATGATTAGTATAGCTCATCGTCAGTGTAGCTCATCGATAGCGTAGCTCATCGATAGCGTAGCTCATCGTTAGCATAGCTCATGATTAGCGTAGGTCATCAGCGCCTCTTCCTCTTTTTTTTTTTTTTTTTAATTTTAATTTTATATGCTGGTTTGATCCCTGAAGGGAAATTAAGAACGCACACTCTAGTTAATGATACAAACGCATGCATACATATATATTAGTGCATACAGGCCCTTGTAGCACACACACACCTACACACACACACACACACACAAGGGGGCCTGTAAGCATGCAATGGAGGTAGAGCGGCGGGCAGCTCCTTCTTGGTGTGCCTCAAATGAGCAATTTGTAAATGGGACGGCACCTTGCTCAAGGGCACCTCGGCAGCGCTCCGGAGGTGAGCTGACACCTCCCACTGTCAGCTCACCTCTGGGTATTTTTTTTGGGCGGGAGGGGGAATCAAACCTCCAATCTTGAATCATAGGACGACCCGCTCTACCGCCCGCTTACCACTGAGCCACTGCCGCCCATATAGACTTCAGTGATTGGCTTATTATTGTATTATTATTATTATTATTATTATTATTATTATTATTATTATTATTATTATTATTATTATCATTATATTCATTATTATATTCGATTCCAAACAGCAGAGTTAAGTTTCATTTCAATAGTTTCGTTTATTTTCCAAATGTTATCGATTTGTCTGGCAGGACCTTCTTCACATGCTTCAAAAACCCCCAGGAGTCAGAAGCTCCTCGTTTCTGAGCCTTCATGAGGCAGTTATCCTGAACGTGACTGGCTGAGGGAGAGGAAGCATCATGACCGCTGATGACCTCACTGAGGTCTCCTGTCCTCCTTGTCTCCTTGTCTCCTTGCATCAGAGCCTCTGTCCTCAGGCTTTGCCCCCCACAAAGGTTTTTCTGCTGGCGTGACGGGACTTCAGTGCACGATTACATGTCTCTGGTGCAAATGAGGCAGCGTTGGTGTGAACTCAACACATTCAAGGGGAAGAGAAATTCAACAGGGATGAAACTTGTTCTCTACAAAAGCATCCCATAATTCATAAGGAGCCAATCAGCTGACAGTCGGCTGGAGCGTGTGGAATAAATCTGTTTTACCAGTAAAGCTCTTATGGTTGGAGCTCTCAGAGCGCCTAATTGAACGTTAGCATTTAGCTAAAAGCCAATAAAGGAACTATTGACTCCATGCATTTTAATTCTGCTGGAAACGATCAATGGAACTGCCTGCATGAACCTGTAGGACAGGGTAATCAATACATCTGTGGTCATTCTGTCTGTATGTACCAGAATGACAGGGTAATCAATACATCTGTGGTCATTCTGTCTGTATGTACCTGAATGTCCGTACTTCTGTTCATCCACTCATTCTTCTGTGTATTCATGTGATGATGGACCGTCTTTGATTCTGTGTCAGTTACTGTTTTGTGTATTTATGTATTTTTTGTGAACAGATGATTTATTGAATTTCCTTCAGGTATTCCTTCAAGTATAGAGACAGACAGACTGTCTGGTATGTCTGTCTCTCTCTGTCTCTCTGTTGTGTTGTGTTGTGTTCCATTGGGTTCTGTTGGGTTCCGTTGGGTTCTGTTGTGTTGTGTTGTGTTCCGTTGGGTTCTATTGGGTTCCCTTGGGTTCTGTTGGGTTTTGTTGGGTTCTGTTGGGTTCTGTTGGGTTCTGTTGCGTTGTATTGGGTTCCGTTGGGTTCCTTTGGGTTCCGTTGGGTTCTGTTGGGTTCCGTTGGGTTCTGTTGGGTTCTGTTGTGTTGTGTTGGGTTCCTTTGGGTTCCCTTGGGTTCCGTTGGGTTCTGTTGTGTTGTATTGTGTTGTGTTGGGTTCCGTTGGGTTCCTTTGGGTTCCGTTGGGTTCCGTTGGGTTCTGTTGGGTTCTGTTGGGTTCTGTTGTGTTGTGTTTGGTTCCTTTGGGTTCCGTTGGGTTGTGTTGTGTTCCGTTGGGTTCTGTTGGGTTCCGTTGGGTTCCTTTGGGTTCCCTTGGGTTCCGTTGGGTTCCGTTGGGTTGTGTTGTGTTGTGTTCCGTTGGGTTCTGTTGGGTTCCGTTGGGTTCTGTTGGGTTCTGTTGGGTTCCGTTGGGTTCTGTTCCTTATTGGACAGGGTAGGATGGTGACGGGTTCTCACACAGTGGCTCCTCTCCCCCACACGAGGGGTTCTTTGGTGTTTTTACTCCTGTGGGTCAGAGGACTGTGGTTCCATCGGTTCTGTGTGTGGTGTATTTATGGTACATTTGACTTTGACTCTGAGCTGCTGTTAAAGTGAAATTCAGTTTGTGGAGCGACTTCATTGCCTTTCACGGGGGGTTGCTCCGCCGTGTGGCCCCTCTGCTTGCTGGAGTGACGCCACCTCCGTCCGTGTGATTGGACGTTTGTGGCGCCATCAGACATCAGCAGTGATTGGTTATTTCATGTCATGCACAGATGTCGGGGGGGGGCTGATGTACGGCTCGCTGAGCCACTAAAGCTCCATGAGCTCACGAGCGTCGCCCCGACGCGTCGCTCCGCTGCATCGCCCTCGTTTCATCAACAGAATATTGTGACCATCGCTTCTGTTTACCCAGAATTCATCAGTTCAGGGAAATCTCATTGTTTCTTCTTAGGAAAACAACCCCCCCCCCACACACATACACACACACAGAGTTCTTGAAGAGCTCAGTGGTAGGAAACACACGCAATTGAGGAATCCGTGACAGAGATCGCAATCTATTTATCTTATTATTTATGGTAATGTAAAGGTTTCTGACCCCCCCCCCCCATATTGATAATAAACCACCTTCTATCTGTATTACCTTTAAAACACTCCGATAGACTGTTTGAAACACTTTTGTGTCTCATGGAAGTCAGAGACTCACTGAACGTAGCGCACTTCAGGATGCTGTCAGCCAATAGGAAGTGTGTATGGTATCATGTGACTGTCGTGAGCATTAATGCATGAACGTGTGAGGGCGACCTGTCCTTCAGGATGTCATTATTTATTACACATCATTATGATCAACAATGTGATTAACTTTGCGTGTCCTCTGTCCCGTATGGCCTTCAGTCTCTGGACAAACGTTAACTGTAGGGAATCTTTACATTTGTTGGGGGGGGTCTCACTCCTGTTTTATTTCTCTCACATTTTGAATTTGTGGGTTTTGTGCACGATGTTTATTTGTTCATTAATGCGCTGATGTGTTCCTGAACATGTGACATCATGACGTGTAATGGAGCCACACGTATGATTTAATCTCCTTCAGCGATTCATGGCGTGGCTGCAGGACAGGAAAAGAATCTACGAGCACAGATTAAACCCCTTTGCCTTTTACTTTATTCATCGTTTATATATATAGACCATCCATTATTCATTAATCACCCCCCCGTCTCAGTGAATGATGGTGGAGCAGCTGCTGGGATGGATTATAAACGTCTGATGACAGATGTTTCCTTCAGAACTCAGTCTGTAAATGTTGACGGTTTTAATTATTGCACATTGGATTTTTTTAAAGACTGATGTGTTTTTCTGCTCATATCACAGAAATTAGTATAAATTTTACAGTTGGATGAATATTTCTGAAGGTTTGGTGACTGGAAATGTAAACTATTGGGTGGGTTGAATGAAGGAGATGAACGAGATGAACGAGATGAAGGAGATGGCTGTATGATGAGCTAACAGATGCTAAAGCTTTTGTCAGAGCTAACTAGAAGTCCAAGTACTCATGGGCAGCTTCGTCCAACAGACAGCTGCTCCTCCTTCCATTTAAAGAAGATTGTGACTCATGCTGGGGTTGTGACTCGTGTTGGGGTTGTGACTCGTATTGGGGTTGTGACTTGTGCTGGGGTTGTGACTCGTGTTGGGGTTGTGACTCGTGCTGGGGTTGTGACTTGTGTTGGGGTTGTGACTCGTGTTGGGGTTGTGACTTGTGTTGGGGTTGTGACTCGTGTTGGGGTTGTGACTCGTGCTGGGGTTGTGACTTGTGTTGGGGTTGTGACTCGTGTTGGGGTTGTGACTTGTGTTGGGGTTGTGACCTGTGTTGGGGTTGTGACTCGTGTTGGGGTTGTGACTTGTGTTGGGGTTGTGACTCATGCTGGGGTTGTGACTCGTGTTGGGGTTGTGACTCGTGTTGGGGTTGTGACCTGTGTTGGGGTTGTGACTTGTGTTGGGGTTGTGACTCGTGTTGGGGTTGTGACTCGTGTTGGGGTTGTGACTCGTGCTAGGGTTGTGACTCGTGCTGGGGTTGTGACTCGTGTTGGGGTTGTGACTCGTGTTGGGGTTGTGACTCGTGCTGGGGTTGTGACTCGTGCTGGGGTTGTGACCTGTGTTGGGGTTGTGACTCGTGCTGGGGTAGTGACTCGTGTTGGGGTTGTGACTCGTGTTGGGGTTGTGACTCGTGTTGGGGTTGTGACTCGTGCTGGGGTTGTGACTCGTGTTGGGGTTGTGACTCGTGGAGGTCTCTGGAGGTGAACGCCTTGATGGTGGATTTGATCCACGCTGAGCACAGCTCAACACGAGCGACACAAACGCTCAAGAGGTCGTGACGGCGTGAACTCAGTCCCTGTAAGAGGTCGTGGCGGCGTGAACTCAGTCCCTGTAAGAGGTCGTGACGGCGTGAACTCAGTCCCTGTAAGAGGTCGTGACGGCGTGAACTCAGTCCCTGTAAGAGGTCGTGGCGGCGTGAACTAAGTCCCTGTAAGAGGTCGTGGCGGCGTGAACTCAGTCCCTGTAAGAGGTCGTGTCGGCGTGAACTCAGTCCCTGTAAGAGGTCGTGGTGGCGTGAACTCAGTCCCTGTAAGAGGTCGTGGCGGCGTGAACTCAGTCCCTGTGAGCCTGAACAAACCTGGATTATTATTCACTGAGCCGTGCTAATAATTTAGTGATACAGAGATAAAGTTGAACCCACAACTGCATGACTTTACCTCCATGTGTGTCCTCTGACTCGACGCTAACTTTATTAATCCTGCATGAATGAGAAATATTCAAGGAAATAATTTAGTGCTGATCAGGACAGATCAGATCTCTTTGTTTGGCTGCTGGAGGTCAGACTCGTGGAGCAGAAGACGCTTCGCCTCAAGAATGAACCAATGATTCACGGATATCAGTGATTCTGAGCATCCGTGTTGTTTCTAATGAAGAACACGTGACACGGAGAACAGGCTGGAGCACTAGTGCCCAGAGGGCCCTTGTGTGTTCCTCAGACACCATGACTCACACCCCAGCAAGAAGGACAACTTGTGTCTGATTGGATCTGAAAAGGCAGCATAATAGTGTTAATCATGAGCAGAGTAATCCTGAATAAGTCAGGCCCAGAGGAGCCTGGAGAACGTCTGAAGCTAACCAGAGGGAGGCCGTCACTCCAATGGGAGGAGACAAGAGAATAAGCAGCAATTGGCAAACGAGCGTCCAATCACAAAAGATCATGGCACCTCATTTGCATTTCATCAGTGGGTAAAAGTTATCAGGACAAACGCCGGCGCCACACGAGGTTTGATATGAGGGGGTTTGACACGAGAGGGTTTGACACGAGGGGGTTTGATACAAAGGGGTTTGACACGAGGGGGTTTGATATGAGGGGGTTTGATATGAGGGGGTTTGACACGAAAGGGTTTGACACGAGGGGGTTTGATATGAGGGGGTTTGATATGAGGGGGTTTGACACGAGAGGGTTTTACACGAGGGGGTTTGATATGAGGGGGTTTGATATGAGGGGGTTTGACACGAAAGGGTTTGACACGAGGGGGTTTGATATGAGGGGGTTTGATATGAGGGGGTTTGACACGAAAGGGTTTGACACGAGGGGGTTTGATATGAGGGGGTTTGATATGAGGGGGTTTGACACGAGAGGGTTTTACACGAGGGGGTTTGATATGAGGGGGTTTGACACGAGAGGGTTTGACACAAAGGGGTTTGATATGAGGGGGTTTGATATGAGGGGGTTTGACACGAGAGGGTTTGACACAAGGGGGTTTGATATGAGGGGGTTTGATATGAGGGGGTTTGACACGAGAGGGTTTGACACGAGGGGGTTTGATACAAAGGGGTTTGATATGAGGGGGTTTGACACGAGAGGGTTTGACACGAGGGGGTTTGATATGAGGTGGTTTGACACGAGAGGGTTTGACACAAGGGGGTTTGATATGAGGGGGTTTGATGTGAGGGGGTTTGACACGAGAGGGTTTGACACAAGGGGGTTTGATATGAGGGGGTTTGATGTGAGGGGGTTTGACACGAGAGGGTTTGACACAAGGGGGTTTGACACGAGGGGGTTTGATATGAGGGGGTTTGATGTGAGGGGGTTTGACACGAGAGGGTTTGACACAAGGGGGTTTGATATGAGGGGGTTTGACACGAGAGGGTTTGACACGAGGGGGTTTGATACAAAGGGGTTTGACACGAGGGGGTTTGATATGAGGGGGTTTGATATGAGGGGGTTTGACACGAAAGGGTTTGACACGAGGGGGTTTGATATGAGGGGGTTTGATATGAGGGGGTTTGACACGAGAGGGTTTTACACGAGGGGGTTTGATATGAGGGGGTTTGACACGAGCGGGTTTGACACAAAGGGGTTTGATATGAGGGGGTTTGATATGAGGGGGTTTGACACGAGAGGGTTTGACACAAGGGGGTTTGAAAAGAGGGGGTTTGATATGAGGGGGTTTGACACGAGAGGGTTTGACACGAGGGGGTTTGATACAAAGGGGTTTGATATGAGGGGGTTTGACACGAGAGGGTTTGACACGAGGGGGTTTGATATGAGGTGGTTTGACACGAGAGGGTTTGACACAAGGGGGTTTGATATGAGGGGGTTTGATGTGAGGGGGTTTGACACGAGAGGGTTTGACACAAGGGGGTTTGATATGAGGGGGTTTGATGTGAGGGGGTTTGACACGAGAGGGTTTGACACAAGGGGGTTTGACACGAGGGGGTTTGATATGAGGGGGTTTGATGTGAGGGGGTTTGACACGAGAGGGTTTGACACAAGGGGGTTTGATATGAGGGGGTTTGACACGAGAGGGTTTGACACAAGGGGGTTTGACACGAGGGGGTTTGATATGAGGGGGTTTGACACAAGGTCAGCAGACGAGACGATTGAACCTTCTGTCCATAATTTAGTTCAAAGTCCAAAACAATCGGTTCTGACCTCCACTGATCTAAACCAGCTAACAGCTTTGTGCAGATGACCAGCGAGGATTAATATTACTGTCAATATTGGTTTATTTTCTCACTGTGGTTTAACTCCACAAAGGTTATCTCTCAAGGGTTACAAAGACTAGAATAAAATACTACATACACACGAATGACATCACGCCCCCGAGGCGGATGGTGATTGGTTCATCATTTATTAGCACCGTTAACGTCCAATAACTGATTGAATGGAGAACACGTCTCTGCAATCAGTTAAAAACATAAAATCAATGCTAACATTAGCCTGATTGCACCAGTTTGGACATTATAGTTTCCTTATAGTTTTGTTATAGTTTTGTTATAGTTTCATTATAGTTTTGTTATAGTTTAGTTTAGTTTAGTTTAGTTTAGTTTAGTTTAGTTTGAAGTGTTACTAAACAGTGCAAACTATAATGAAAGTTAAAACATTGACGTCACTCCGTGTTCTGTGTTCCGTGTTGTGAATAAACATGTAATAAAATCAACAGGCAGGAATGTTGTGTCGCTCTGAGATGTGAAATAAACTTCTCTGTTACTGAATAACTGGAAGAAGATTGGAGCTTCCTGGAGTCCCCCCCCCATTGATTGGATCATGGTGACGGTCTCTGAGGGCGACCCCCTGACTCCCATTACATCCCCCCAAACACATCCTCTACTTCCTGTTCCATGGAGTCACATGATCTGCTGCATTCACTGAACAGTGAAACCAGAACTTCCTGCTCCACAAACACCCATCAATCACGTGATTGATCCTCTGATCACTGACGTTACTGATATCAACCCCTAACCCTAACCCCTGACCCTAACCGTAACCCCTAACCCTAACCCCTGACCCTAACCCTAACCCCTAACCCTAACCCCTGACCCTAACCCCTAACCCTAACCCCTAACCCCTAACCCTAAGCCCTAACCCTAACCCCTAAACCTAACCCCTAACCCTAACCCCTAAGCCCTAACCCTAACCCCTAACCCTAACCCCTAAGCCCTAACCCTAACCCCTAAACCTAACCTCTAACCCCTAACCCCTAACCCTAACCCCTAAACCTAACCTCTAACCCCTAACCCCTAACCCTAACCCCTAACCCCTAACCCTAACCCCTAACCCCTGACCCTAACTGTAACCCCTAACCCTAACCCCTGACCCTAACCCTAACCCCTAACCCTAACCCCTAAACCTAACCCCTAACCCCTAACGCTAACCCTAACCCCTGACCCTAACCCCTAACCCTAACCCCTAAACCTAACCCCTAACCCCTAACCCTAACCCCTAACCCCTAACCCTAACCCCTAACCCTAACCCCTAACCCCTAACCCCTAACCCTAACCCCTAAACCTAACCCCTAACCCTAACCCTTAACCCCTAACCCTAACCCCTAACCCCTGACCCTAACTGTAACCCCTAACCCTAACCCCTGACCCTAACCCCTAACCCTAACCCCTAAACCTAACACCTAACCCTAACCCCTAACCCTAACCCCTGACCCTAAGCCTAACCCTAACCCCTGACCCTAACCCCTAACCCTAACCCCTAAACCTAACCCCTAACCCTAACCCCTAACCCTAACCCCTAACCCCTGACCCTAACTGTAACCCCTAACCCCTAACCCTAACCCCTAACCCTAACCCCTGACCCTAACCCCTGACCCTAAGCCTAACCCTAACCCCTAACCCCTGACCCCAACCCTAACCCTAACCCTAACCCTAACCCCTGACCCTAACCCTAACCCCTGACCCTAACCCTAACCCCTGACCCTAACCCTAACCCTAACCCCTGACCCACCTCCAGTCAAAGCAGAGCGATGCTGATTGGGTGGTGGCGGTCCCTCTGGTTTTATTGGCTGCCTGGGGTTGGGCTCGTCCATCGTTGTGATTGGTTCATTACCCAGCGCTCTCTGACTCTCAATTATTCATGCTTTCATAACCAAGACTTTCACAGCAGAGACGAATCCGTCACATACTGGTCCCCAAACAGTCGGTGGTGGATATGTGCTGGAGTCAGGTGTGATGTCACAACTGTTTAGTCGTGTTAACATGTCAGTGTAGAACATGAAACACGCGTGAGGAACAAGGACGAAGCAGAAACCTGCTCCAGGTGACCAAATCAAACGCGCCTTTCTGTAACGGTGGTGTTCCATAAAGGTGATCCTGACTTTACCAGCAGCTGTTCATGCCCCAGGAGGGGCCCAAACACCCCGGCCCCCCCGTAGGTGGAGAACCATCTGCCCCGCTCGACGGGGGGTCTCCACTAGGGGCTGTTAGTTTATCTGTGAACCGGACCGGGGGGTTAGGGTTAGATTGTGAACCGGACTGGGGGGTCCTGGGGTTAGTTAGTGAACCAGACTGGGGGGTCATGGGGTTAGATTGTGAACCAGACTGGGGGGTCTTGGGGGAGACACTGGTATGAACACCCCCAGCAGGAGGAACAGTTGTGTTTGTTTGACTGGAGACGTTTCTGTTGGAGTTTCTTCTGCCAGACGTTCCTCACAGTGAATAAACATCTGAGGCGTCTGGCTCCTGTTGGTTTGGAGACCATGTCCCACCCTAACGCCATCCAGGAGTATTCATTTATCCAGGAGTATTATTTATCCAGGAGTATTATTTATCCAGGAGTATTCTTTATCCAGGAGTATTATTTATCCAGGAGTATTATTTATCCAGGAGTATTCATTTATCCAGGAGTATTATTTATCCAGTAGTATTATTTATCCAGGAGTATTATTTATCCAGGAGTATTATTTATCCAGGAGTATTATTTATCCAGGAGTATTCATTTATCCAGGAGTATTATTTATCCAGGAGTATTATTTATCCAGGAGTATTAATTTATCCAGGAGTATTATTTATCCAGGAGTATTATTTATCCAGGAGTATTCTTTATCCAGGAGTATTATTTATCCAGGAGTATTATTTATCCAGGAGTATTCATTTATCCAGGAGTATTATTTATCCAGGAGTATTATTTATCCAGGAGTATTCATTTATCCAGGAGTATTATTTATCCAGGAGTATTATTTATCCAGGAGTATTCTTTATCCAGGAGTATTATTTATCCAGGAGTATTATTTATCCAGGAGTATTCATTTATCCAGCAGTATTATTTATCCAGGAGTATTATTTATCCAGGAGTATTATTTATCCAGGAGTATTCATTTATCCAGGAGTATTTATTTATCCAGGAATATTCATTTATCCAGGAGTATTATTTATCCAGGAGTATTATTTATCC
Organism: Antennarius maculatus; assembly: GCA_013358685.1. Taxonomy (NCBI): domain Eukaryota; kingdom Metazoa; phylum Chordata; class Actinopteri; order Lophiiformes; family Antennariidae; genus Antennarius; species Antennarius maculatus. The sequence continues at coordinate 214,491 of CM023628.1, forward strand.
AGGAGTATTATTTATCCAGGAGTATTATTTATCCAGGAGTATTCATTTATCCAGGAGTATTATTTATCCAGGAGTATTATTTATCCAGGAGTATTCATTTATCCAGCAGTATTATTTATCCAGGAATATTATTTATCCAGGAGTATTAATTTATCAAGGAGTATTATTTATCCAGGATTATTATTTATCCAGGAGTATTATTTATCCAGGAGTATTATTTATCCAGGAGTATTATTTATCCAGGAGTATTCATTTATCCAGGAGTATTTATTTATCCAGGAGTATTAATTTATCCAGGAGTATTATTTATCCAGGAGTATTATTTATCCAGGAGTATTATTTATCCAGGAGTATTCATTTATCCAGGAGTATTATTTATCCAGGAGTATTATTTATCCAGGAGTATTCTTTATCCAGGAGTATTATTTATCCAGGAGTATTATTTATCCAGGAGTATTCATTTATCCAGCAGTATTATTTATCCAGGAGTATTATTTATCCAGGAGTATTATTTATCCAGGAGTATTATTTATCCAGGAGTATTATTTATCCAGGAGTATTATTTATCCAGGAGTATTCATTTATCCAGGAGTATTCATTTATCCAGGAGTATTCTTTATCCAGGAGTATTCATTTATCCAGGAGTATTATTTATCCAGGAGTATTATTTATCCAGGAGTATTATTTATCCAGGAGTATTATTTATCCAGGAGTATTTATTTATCCAGGAGTATTATTTATCCAGGAGTATTTATTTATCCAGGAGTATTCATTTATCCAGGAGTATTATTTATCCAGGAGTATTATTTATCCAGGAGTATTATTTATCCAGGAGTATTTATTTATCCAGGAGTATTCATTTATCCAGGAGTATTATTTATCCAGGAGTATTTATTTATCCAGGAGTATTATTTATCCAGGAGTTATCCAGGAGTATTATTTATCCAGGAGTATTATTTATCCAGGAGTATTCATTTATCCAGGAGTATTCATTTATCCAGGAGTATTATTTATCCAGGAGTATTTATTTATCCAGGAGTATTCATTTATCCAGGAGTATTATTTATCCAGGAGTATTATTTATCCAGGAGTATTATTTATCCAGGAGTATTATTTATCCAGGAGTATTATTTATCCAGGAGTATTCATTTATCCAGGAGTATTATTTATCCAGGAGTATTATTTATCCAGGAGTATTAATTTATCCAGGATTATTATTTATCCAGGAGTATTATTTATCCAGGAGTATTATTTATCCAGGAGTATTCATTTATCCAGGAGTATTATTTATCCAGGAGTATTATTTATCCAGGAGTATTATTTATCCAGGAGTATTTATTTTGTGGGAAATATTTATGATCATTGTTGAGAGAGAACATCAGATTCAACTCTCTTAAGGTTACAGTGAAAATACCGTCACCCCTCACACGCATCAACACTCGTGACGTCACCTCATCGAGGATTTTTAGTAGGTAGTCACATGATACTGTACTCGCATTCTATTGGCTGACAGCATCCTGAAGTGTTCTACGTTCTGTGAGTCTCAGACTTCCATGAGACACAAAGTGTTTTAAACAGTCTATCAGAGTGTTTTAAAGGTAATACAGATAGAAGGTGGTTTTAATATCAGTATGGGGGGGGGTTCAGAAACGTTTAAATTACCATAAATAATAAAATAAATAGTTCATCGCTCTATCGTGGAATTCATCAATCCCGTGTGGTTCCTGGAACGCATTAACCACGAGGAACGAGGGGTTACTGTAGTTCTGGATCAGTTCTGATCCGCGAAGCTTCCTCCAATGAGGAGCAACTCTTCAGTCGTTTGGATCCTCATCGACTGTAAAACTTTTAAACATTTAACTCTTAATACCGTTAGGACCGCCTCCCGGGTCCCCGGACCGCCTCCCGGGCCCCTGGACCGCCTTCCGGGCCCCCGGACCTCCTCCAAGAAATGAATAGAAGCACATGGGATTAACGATGACCAGCTTCAGAAAAATCACCTGATTTGAAGTTATAAAGTTAAACAGCTTCATTCAGTCACTCTAACCCCCACCCCAACCCAGCTGAAACCCCTGAAACACCTGAAACTCCTGAAACACGGCCAGAGGCAGTGAACGCACCAGCAGCAGTGACTCCAGCCAATCACAGCGCGTCCTTCAGACTGACTCACTAGTGTGTGTGGACGGTCATAAAACAATAAGGTGACATAAACTAGTCCCTGATTGTGTTCCTGCGACACGAACACGACGCTGAGCCGCGGGGGGGGCAGTTTGGTGAGAACAACACATGGGGCTTCATCACCGACGCACCGCGATGGAGGAGGGAGCGCTGCGGGCGCGCAGGAGACGAACTAAGGAGAGATGCTTCGATTGTCTTCCGATCACCAGAAACTAATCGATAACCTCCAGACACCCGTCAGACCCGCGTTCCTGAGACTCTCCTGCCGTTACCGGAGGGGTGTGACCCCATGCCGACATCCTACCGGGACGCACACGGACGCGCACCGGCCGGATGGATCCGCTGAACGGCACCGGGATGGACGCGTTCCCGGTACTCCACCTGAACGTGTCCGGTCCGGGAGGGGGGTACTCCCCCGCCGGCACCGCCAGCATCGCGGCTCTGGTGAGTTTCCTGATCTTGTTCACGGTGGTCGGTAACGTCCTGGTGGTGATCGCGGTGCTGACCAGCCGGGCGCTCAGAGCCCCCCAGAACCTGTTCCTGGTGTCGCTGGCCACCGCAGACATCCTGGTCGCCACGCTGGTGATGCCGTTCTCTCTGGCCAACGAGCTGATGGGCTACTGGTACTTCGGGGGGGTGTGGTGCGGGATCTACCTGGCCCTGGACGTGCTGTTCTGCACCTCCTCCATCGTGCACCTGTGCGCCATCAGCCTGGACCGGTACTGGTCCGTGACGCAGGCGGTGGAGTACAACCTGAAGCGGACGCCGAGGCGCGTTAAGGGGATCATCCTGGTGGTGTGGCTGGTCTCCGCCTTCATCTCGTCCCCACCGCTCATCTCCATCGACAGCCAGCAGGACGGCCCCCCCCAGCCCCAGTGCCAGCTCAACGACCAGACGTGGTACATCCTGTCCTCCAGCGCCGCCTCCTTCTTCGCCCCCTGTCTGATCATGGTCCTGGTCTACGTCAGGATCTACCAGGTGGCCAAAACCAGGACCAGGAGCCTGTCGGGGAAACCCCCCCGGCCAGAGGGGGTCACACAGATTGAGAACGGACTCAGCAGGGAGAACGGCCATGGCCCGTGTCCCCCCACCCCCAGCCAGCGCACCGTCACGGGGGCGCCGCAGACCGAAGACGCCGAGCTGGAGGAGAGCTCCTCCTCAGAGGGCAAAGGTCACAGAGTCCCCACGCTGGATTCCCAGGCAGCAAAGAGGACGGGCCCCCGGAGACCCCCCCTGTCCAGACACACAGCCCGCATGTCCAGGGTCAGCAGCAGGTCCATGGACCTGTTCGCCTCCAGGAGGCGGCGCCGCAGCTCCGTCGTCAGGAAGAAGGTGTCCCAGGCCCGGGAGAAGAGGTTCACCTTCGTCCTGGCCGTGGTCATGGGGGTGTTCGTGGTCTGCTGGTTCCCCTTCTTCTTCAGCTACAGCCTGTACGCCGTGTGCAGGGACTCCTGCCGGGTCCCCCCGCCCCTCTTCAAGTTCTTCTTCTGGATCGGGTACTGCAACTCCTCCCTGAACCCCGCCATCTACACCATCTTCAACCGCGACTTCAGGCGCGCCTTCCAGAAGATCCTCTGCAGGTCCTGGAGGAGCTCCTTCAAGGCCTGACGGAGAACCGCTGAGCCTAAGACTAACACGAAGACTAATCCTGACCCCGACCCCTATAATCCTGACCCTAACCTAACCCCTATAACCCTAATCCTGACCCTAACCCTAAACCTAACCCCTATAACCCTAATCCTGACCCTAACCCTAAACCTAACCCTAATCCTAACCCTAAGCCTAACCCATGACAGGAAATACGAACGTGAATTAAAAAGAACCCCCACCCACCCCCCATGGTTCCTTCATGGGGGGCCGCTCTGAACCACAGACTTTTTAACGGGGCCCCGTCTGGATTAGGGGTGACACCCGCCCCCCCTCCCCACTGGGGGGTGCTGTGATGTTCTACAGAGAGTCCATCCATCAGGCTCTCGGGGACACTGACATGGCCGGATTTACCTGCTGGGCGGTCCAGGGCGGAGATGAGCCCCCCGGGGCCCCCGACCCCTCACGTGTTCCAAACCAGTTCTGATGCAATGTGAACAGGTTTTTATGCCAGGACAACAGATCTGTGTTGTAATCTGATTACATTTTATTTCAGGTACAAAAAATATTAAAGCACAAAACCAGTAAAAAAAAAGTCTCTAAACTCTTGAAGCTGTTTTTAATTTAACGGAGCGACGGAACAATCAACAAGGTGACAAAATGATTTCCTTCTTTACAGATGATTGGAGTCACTGTTAAACCTGTATGCTAAATATGGAGCTAATCAAGCCGCTGGTTATCTTAGCTTAACTTAGCTTAGCTTAGCATTAGAAAACAGAGAACAGTGCCTGACTCCCCAAAGGGAATGAACTCCAGCCCCTAACAGCTGTTAAAGTTCAGCAGGTGGGATTTAAATACGTAATGATAAGAACTGTATTATTTTTAAACTTTGAAAACGCTGAAATATTGGCTCACTTTAAATTTATTTAGTCTAATCCATGGAAAAGCAAAGTGCAAACAAGCGTTTGCTTTATCACAGAGGGTTGAGTTTCGTCTGGAACCAGTTGCTTGGCAACCAGTGGATACTGGTTCCTGTAAATTCACAACGCTCCTGAGTTTTCAAATTTAACAAACGGGATAATTAGTGACTTTGGACGATGCTGGACGGTGAGTTTCACATTCTTGCCGACCATGAATGCATTTTGTATAACATCAGTACATCCTGACGTCAGAGTGATTCTGAGCCATTTTAAAGGCGTCCACATGCAGTACCCATGTCTGAACACAGGGGGCAGCAGCGTTTAGCCTTCCCGAAAACAAGCAGAAGAAGAGTTTGAGCCGCTTGGATTCAAACACTCGTCAAAGACAGAATACACGTTAAAGAAATTTAAATTGTGTGGATTCTGATCCGTCCTGTCGCCTGTTTTCTTTCATTTTACAACAGATTGACTTTTTATCTCGTTTGCAGACGTGAACAATCTGGAATGGAATCGAGTTAACTTCAGGAGAACCCCATAATATCCTGAAAATATTTGGTAACTTTAGCCAAACAAGCTAGCTTATTTTTTATTTTTCAGTTCTTAACCATAAAATAAAAAAGTTATGCTGAATTTAGTTCTTTTTAAGTTCATCTGTTTCACTGAGATTTAATGAGATTTAATGAGATTCAATGAATCTCAGTGTTGTGCCGTGGCTAGGGCTACGCTAGCTGTTTACACTCTCTGCTAGCATAAGCTAACATCTGCTAGCTCCTCCTTCATTCTGTTTGATCCTGAACTTCTCTTTTAGCTTTTAGCTTTTCCCAAAATGCCAACGCTTTTCTTGGAGAAGATTTGTTGACCTTTAACACAACTGAATGTTAGCATTAGCGGTTAGCACAAACTGGTTCCTGGAGGCAGCTGGTCACACAATGAATCCTTACAGTCTAATATTATTTATTCCAAACATTTTTCCAAGCTTTGAGGTGAAAACTAATATTTTTTTGGAAACTGGGACTATTTATAGAAGTCAGGAAAAGGTTTATTTTGCATCCGGTTTGGGGGGGTCGCATCCCTCAGGAAGGGTCAGCTGACTTTGTGGATACGTTTTCTTTTGTCATGATGTCATCAGGCTTCAGTGTTTCCTGTAGCTTCTTGTGATCTGAAGCGTGACGGCGGAGGATCGACCGGTCGGCGTGTTTCCTCGCCGTGTAGACGTCGTCCCAGGATCCCACACACCAAAGAGGGGGGGGCCTCATGGACACTAGGGGGCGCTGAGGAGCGCCGAGGCTCCAGACTGACATGAAGGATTTTTATCATGTGGAACAGAAACAGGTCATAATTTTCACGCGTGTTCTGAAGAGGAAGAAGGACTTTCTTTCTAATCCCCAGAATCTACCTCCGTGTTCACTCTGGTTTATATCTCACAGTTCTCCGTCTCCTCTGCTTACGCTGTTTGCTGTTGTGCAAAAATAAAAGATGATCAGGTCCAATGTGCCAATAGGATGTGATTATTGATCCTGTAGACGTTTGGTTTCTGCTGGAGAACGGCCAGACTGGACTCAAACCCTAACCCTAGCCCTAACCCCTAACCCTTAACCCCAACCCCTAACCTAACCCCTAGCCCTAACCCCAACCCTAACCCTAACCCCGACCCTAACCCTAACCCTTAACCCCAACCCCTAACCTAACCCCTAGCCCTAACCCCGACCCTAACCCTAACCCTAGCCCTAACCCCTAGCCCTAACCCCGACCCTAACCCTAACCCTAACCCCGACCCTAACCCCGACCCTAACCCTAGCCCTAACCCCTAACCCTTAACCCCAACCCCTAACCTAACCCCTAGCCCTAACCCTAACCCCGACCCTAACCCTAACCCTAGCCCTAACCCTTAACCCCAACCCCTAACCTAACCCCTAGCCCTAACCCCGACCCTAACCCTAACCCTAGCCCTAACCCCTAGCCCTAACCCCGACCCTAACCCTAACCCTAGCCCTAACCCCTAACCCTTAACCCCAACCCCTAACCTAACCCCTAGCCCTAACCCCGATCCTAACCCTAGCCCTAACCCCTAACCCTAACCCCTAACCCTTAACCCCAACCCCTAACCTAACCCCTAGCCCTAACCCTAGCCCTAACCCCTAACCCTAACCCTAACCCTAACCCTAACCCTTACCCTTACCCTTAACCCCAATCCTAACCCTAAACCCAGATCATCACCTGATCTTAAATCAGGGAGATCTCACGTATGATTTCAATGCACTGAGCGGTTGTGTTGTCACACACACACACAGACACACACACACACACACACACACACAAACACATACACACACACACACAGACACACACACACACAAACACATACACACACACACACACACACACACACCGATGAAGTTCAGATGAAGTTGTGTTCTCAATGGGGGAGGGGGGAGTGGAGCCAAACAAAGACATGAAACTCATTAATGTTCTTATTGTCTGAATCTCTTGAACAGACCTGTTGGTTCAGGCGGGACAGTGTTTTCTTCATTGGGGGGTTGTGACGCCAGCAGAACAGTTTTCTGTTCCTTTAGTTTGGTGAAAATCCATCCAGTAATTAGTCAGTGTAAACAAACCAAACGGCTCCAGCTGGTCATAAATAATGAGACGATGCTTCCTGTGGTCGGACCGGTCGGGGGGGGTCCATACAAACATGTTGACTCTGCGTCCATGCACACTGAGATGGATCCGGTTCCATTCCGTAGTAGATCTAATCTGAGCAATGAGACAGTGTGAATAACGACCCCACCTGTGGTCTCAGCCAATCACACGTCAGCGTGCAGCTGCTGCACGTTGTGATGGAGTGCACCTCCGACGCTGTTTGCTGATCACATGGGCTGTCCGTTCACTGCCTGAGCAGAAAAAAACCCAACACCCCCCTAAGGTTGTCTTCTCAAAGTTACCTCATTACCTTTGTACCTGTTAAGCCACGCCCCTCTGACCTAAACACAAGAAACACCTGGATTTTTGACCGATATCTTAAACAGATTTTATTTAACCTTTATTTAACCAGGCAAGCAGATGAAAAGTAACATGTTAAAGGCAAGACTGTTGGGTCAAAACCCAACATAAGACCTTCAACATCAATCGAACACCCCCCCAAAAAATGTCTGCTCCATCCATTGGCCAATCAAGTTGTTTTGTTTTGTTTATTTATTTAACAGCATCTCCAGGATGTTTTAACAGGTTGTATTCAGTGTGTTTAATGGAACAGGGATTATAATTTAACTAGGATTAACTCCTAACTGCTTCCACTGCGCTCCAGTGGCACTCAGTCAGGAGTCCAACGTCCTGTTAGCATCAGCCTCACTGCAACGGACCAGAATCCATCTGACAGGCTCTATGGACTGAAGAGAAACAAGACTGAGACCTTGAGGTTTGAAAAAACACCGGCCTTCACGTGTTTACACGACATTCAGCTGCACGTCACACGAGAAACGTTTACTGCATCAGACTGTCATGAAACACGTTCTACTGCATCAGACTGTCATGAAACACGTTCTACTGCGTCAGACTGTCATGAAACACGTTCTACTGCATCAGACTGTCATGAAACACGTTCTACTGCATCAGACTGTCATGAAACACGTTCTACTGCGTCAGACTGTCATGAAACACGTTCTACTGCGTCAGACTGTCATGAAACACGTTTTACTGCATCAGACTGTCATGAAACACGTTCTACTGCGTCAGACTGTCATGAAACACATTCTACTGCATCAGACTGTCATGAAACACGTTCTACTGCGTCAGACTGTCATGAAAAACGTTCTACTGCATCAGACTGTCATGAAACACGTTCTACTGTATCAGACTGTCATGAAACACGTTCTACTGTATCAGACTGTCATGAAACACGTTCTACTGCGTCAGACTGTCATGAAACACGTTCTACTGCATCAGACTGTCATGAAACACGTTCTACTGCGTCAGACTGTCATGAAACACGTTCTACTGCATCAGACTGTCATGAAACACGTTCTACTGCATCAGAGTGTCTTGAAACACGTTCTACTGCATCAGACTGTCATGAAACACGTTCTACTGCATCAGACTGTCATGAAACACGTTCTACTGCGTCAGACTGTCATGAAACACGTTCTACTGCATCAGACTGTCATGAAACACGTTCTACTGCATCAGACTGTCATGAAACACGTTCTACTGCATCAGACTGTCATGAAACACGTTCTACTGCATCAGACTGTCATGAAACACGTTCTACTGCATCAGACTGTCATGAAACACGTTCTACTGTATCAGACTGTCATGAAACACGTTCTACTGCGTCAGACTGTCATGAAACACGTTCTACTGCATCAGACTGTCATGAAACACGTTCTACTGCGTCAGACTGTCATGAAACACGTTCTACTGCATCAGACTGTCATGAAACACGTTCTACTGCATCAGACTGTCATGAAACACGTTCTACTGCATCAGACTGTCATGAAACACGTTCTACTGCATCAGACTGTCATGAAACACGTTCTACTGCATCAGACTGTCATGAAACACGTTCTACTGCGTCAGACTGTCATGAAACACGTTCTACTGCATCAGACTGTCATGAAACACGTTCTACTGTATCAGACTGTCATGAAACACGTTCTACTGCGTCAGACTGTCATGAAACACGTTCTACTGCATCAGACTGTCATGAAACACGTTCTACTGCGTCAGACTGTCATGAAACACGTTCTACTGCGTCAGACTGTCATGAAACACGTTCTACTGCGTCAGACTGTCATGAAACACGTTCTACTGCGTCAGACTGTCATGAAACACGTTCTACTGCATCAGACTGTCATGAAACACGTTCTACTGCGTCAGACTGTCATGAAACACGTTCTACTGCGTCAGACTGTCATGAAACACGTTCTACTGCATCAGACTGTCATGAAACACGTTCTACTGCGTCAGACTGTCATGAAACACGTTCTACTGCATCAGACTGTCATGAAACACGTTCTACTGCGTCAGACTGTCATGAAACACGTTCTACTGCATCAGACTGTCATGAAACACGTTCTACTGCGTCAGACTGTCATGAAACACGTTCTACTGCATCAGACTGTCATGAAACACGTTGTACTGCGTCAGACTGTCATGAAACACGTTCTACTGCATCAGACTGTCATGAAACACGTTCTACTGCATCAGACTGTCATGAAACACGTTCTACTGCATCAGACTGTCATGAATCACGTTCTACTGCATCAGACTGTCATGAAACACGTTCTACTGCATCAGACTGTCATGAATCACGTTCTACTGCATCAGACTGTCATGAAACACGTTCTACTGCATCAGACTGTCATGAAACACGTTCTACTGCATCAGACTGTCATGAAACACGTTCTACTGCATCAGACTGTCATGAAACACGTTCTACTGCATCAGACTGTCATGAAACACGTTCTACTGCATCAGACTGTCATGAAACACGTTCTACTGCATCAGACTGTCATGAAACACGTTCTACTGCGTCAGACTGTCATGAAACACGTTCTACTGCGTCAGACTGTCATGAAACACGTTCTACTGCGTCAGACTGTCATGAAACACGTTCTACTGCATCAGACTGTCATGAAACACGTTCTACTGCGTCAGACTGTCATGAAACACGTTCTACTGCATCAGACTGTCATGAAACACGTTCTACTGCGTCAGACTGTCATGAAACACGTTCTACTGCATCAGACTGTCATGAAACACGTTCTACTGCGTCAGACTGTCATGAAACACGTTCTACTGCATCAGACTGTCATGAAACACGTTCTACTGCGTCAGACTGTCATGAAACACGTTCTACTGCATCAGACTGTCATGAAACATGTTCTACTGCATCAGACTGTCATGAAACACGTTCTACTGCATCAGACTGTCATGAAACACGTTTTACTGCATCAGACTGTCATGAAACACGTTCTACTGCATCAGACTGTCATGAAACACGTTCTACTGCATCAGACTGTCATGAAACACGTTCTACTGCATCAGACTGTCATGAAACACGTTCTACTGCATCAGACTGTCATGAAACACGTTCTACTGCATCAGACTGTCATGAAACACGTTCTACTGCATCAGACTGTCATGAAACACGTTCTACTGCATCAGACTGTCATGAAACATGTTCTACTGCATCAGACTGTCATGAAACACGTTCTACCGCATCAGACTGTCATGAAACACGTTTTACTGCATCAGACTGTCATGAAACACGTTCTACTGCATCAGACTGTCATGAAACACGTTCTACTGCATCAGACTGTCATGAAACACGTTCTACTGCATCAGACTGACTGTCAGAGGAAATGACTCTGTCTGTCGTGACTAAATCAGGACTGTAATTTACTTCCGTTCATCTTCTTGGAATTTAAATTTTCAGCTGTGAGCTAAAATGTGCACTAGTGTGGTGTTGATGATGATGGTGTGGCATTGGTCCACAATGTGCCTCATTGATGCGCTGAAGACTGGGGGGGCCGGGGGGCACACTGAGAAGAGCCCCACCAGGTGCAGGATTGTTCTCGTCAGATCTGTTATTCTTTAAATGTGTTGGCAGTGAGAGACGCACCTCCATTCCAGCCAATCACGTGGTGACCTGAAGGAAAGGATGCGGCGCATCACTCCATCTGTTTGGAGACCTTGACTGACGCTACATTCAATGACAGTCTGTACTTTTGAATCTCAAACCAGACAAGAGGAGCATAAACCAGGTGATGCTGCTCCAGAATGAACATTATGTGCTTCCAAAT
>CM023628.1:228475-233475 GCA_013358685.1 Antennarius maculatus
TGGATGGATGGACGGACGGATGGATGGACGGACGGATGGATGGACAGACGGATGGATGGATGGATGGATGGACGGACGGACGGATGGACGGACGGATGGACGGATGGATGGACGGACGGACGGATGGATGGATGGATGGACGGACGGATGGATGGACGGACGGACGGATGGATGGACAGACGGATGGATGGATGGATGGACGGACGGACGGATGGATGGATGGATGCTGGATGACTTCCTGTGCTGGAGGTGTTTCTACACGTCAGCTGCTGGACAAAGACAAATCACCTCCGCTGATGACCTCTGTGTTTCTGAGGTTTGCGTTGCATCTTCTTTATTACGTGATCATTTTGCTTGTGGCCCACCCCCCAAATTTAATTTGCACCTGCAACGAGTCCCTGAAGCCGTTTCCAGGAAGCTTCATGGTGATTTCCATACGTTGGTGTCCGAGCGGAGGGGATGGACTGGGGACACTGGTTCACAGGTAATGAGATTAAAACAGCCCCACCTGGATATTCTCATGATGTTTATGTGGTGAGATCTGATTAAGCGTGTTCCAGAACATGTTTATCCTCCTGGCACCAGCACACCGTTAGAAAGCAGGTGGAGGACACTCCATCAGGCTGATACCCCAGCTGTGTTTCGTCCTCCAGACGCTTTAAATCCCAGAATAAGAATAATTCCGTCAGTGGGGATTTATATGAGGGCCCCCAGCGACGAAAGCAACAACCCCCCAGGCCTGAGCACACGTATGGAGAACACCGGTCCTGTTGTGAATGAACACATGAAGGAGTGAACCCTGGAGGCGTCCAGCCAATTGCTGAGATGCTTCATTACTGAATCAAGGCCTCCAGCGTCCTGCCAATCAGAGACCCTCACAGACGTCACCTGACCCCAACGCAACCACTGGTGATTGATCTGCATGTTTAGGGCTGTGATTTACCACAGATTAAATCCTAGTGATGTGTTTAGGTGTCACATTTGACAGCTGTTAGCTTCTATCTCAGAGGACGCGAACCCTAACCCTAACCCTAACCTCTCCACCAATCAGAACATCCCGTCCTTTTGACAGGAACCACTAATGTCAGTCAGGACCTGTTACGACAGAGAAACCGTAAAACTGACAGGAAGCACAAACGCAGCCGTAATCTTCAGCGTGACGAGCGAGGCGTGATGGAAACGCCCCACTGGAGTGTTGGGCAAACAGAAGCAACCTGTTGCTCAGCAGCTCCAGCAGCGCCCTGCTCGCTAACGCCAGCACCCTGCTCGCTAACGCCAGCACCCTGCTCGCTAACGCCAGCACCCTGCTCACTAACGCCAGCGCCCTGCTCGCCAACGGCAGCGCCTTGCTCGCCAATGACAAAGCAGTCACATGTTCACTGTTACACCTGCAGAAGCAAATCCCTTAGATAAGAAGCACACTGATGTAGCCCTAACCCTAAACTTAACCCTGCCCCTAACCCTAAACTTAACCCTAACCCTAAACCTAGCCCTAAACTTAACCCTAACCCTAAACTTAACCCTAACCCTAACCCTAAACTTAACCCTAACCCTAAACCTAGCCCTAAACTTAACCCTAACCCTAACCCTAAACTTAACCCTGACCCTAACCCTAAACTTAACCCTGACCCTAACCCTAAACTTAACCCTAACCCTAAACCGAGCCCTAAACTTAACCCTAACCCTAAACTTAACCCTAACCCTAAACTTAACCCTAACCCTAAACCTAGCCCTAAACTTAACCCTAACCCTAAACTTAACCCTAACCCTAACCCTAAACTTAACCCTAACCCTAAACCTAGCCCTAAACTTAACCCTGACCCTAACCCTAAACGTAACCCTAACCCGAAACCTAGCCCTAAACTTAACCCTAACCCTAACCCTAAACTTAACCCTGACCCTAACCGTAAACTTAACCCTAACCCTAAACCTAGCCCTAAACTTAACCCTAACCCTAACCCTAAACTTAACCCTGACCCTAACCCTAAACTTAACCCTAACCCTAAACCTAGCCCCAAACTTAACCCTAACCCTAACCCTAAACTTAACCCTAACCCTAACCCTAAACTTAACCCTGACCCTAACCCTAAATTTAACCCTAACCCTAAACATAGCCCTAAACTTAACCCTAACCCTAACCCTAACCCTAACCCTAAACTTAACCCTGACCCTAACCCTAAATTTAACCCTAACCCTAAACCTATCCCTAAACTTAACCCTAACCCTAACCCTAAATTTAACCCTAACCCTAAACCTAGCCCTAAACTTAACCCTAACCCTAACCCTAAACTTAACCCTGACCCTAACCCTAAACTTAACCCTGACCCTAACCCTAAACTTAACCCTAACCCTAAACTTGACCCTAACCCCAAACTTAACCCTAACCCTAAATTTAACCCGAACCCTAATCCTAACCCTAATCCTAACCATAACCCTAACCCTAATCCTAACCCTAAACTTAACCCTAACCCTAACCCTAAATTTAACCCTAACCCCTAATCCTAACCCTAATCCTAACCCTAACCCTAAACTTAACCCTAACCCTAACCCCTAATCCTAACCCTAAATTTAACCCTAACCCTAACCCTAAATTTAACCCTAACCCCTAATCCTAACCCTAATCCTAACCCTAAATTTAACCCTAACCCTAAATTTAACTCTAACCCTAACCCTAATCCTAACCCTAACCCTAATCGTAACCCTAATCCTAATCCTAACCCTAACCCTAACCCTAATCCTGACCCTAATCCTAACCCTAACCCTAACCCTAAATTTAACCCTAACCCTAACCCTAATCCTAACCCTAACCATAATCCAAACCCTAACCCTAATCCTAATCCTAATCCTAACCCTAACCCTAATCCTAATCCTAACCCTAATCCTAACCCTAACCCTAATCCTAACCCTAACCCTAAATTTAACCCTAACCCTAATCCTAACCCTAACCCTAATCCTAATCCTAATCCTAATCCTAACCCTAACCCTAACCCTAATCCTAACCCTAACCCTAACCCTAATCCTAACCCTAACCCTAACCCTAACCCTAATCCTAACCCTAACCCTAATCCTAACCCTAACCCTAATCCTAACCCTAATCCTAACCCTAACCCTAACCCTAATCCTAATCCTAACCCTAACCCTAATCCTAACCCTAACCCTAATCCTAACCCTAACCCTAATCCTAACCCTAACCCTAAATTTAACCCTAACCCTAACCCTAATCCTAACCCTAACCCTAATCCTAACCCTAACCCTAAATTTAACCCTAACCCTAATCCTAACCCTAACCCTAATCCTAATCCTAACCCTAACCCTAATCCTAACCCTAATCCTAACCCTAATCCTAACCCTAACCCTAATCCTAACCCTAATCCTAACCCTAACCCTAATCCTAACCCTAATCCTAACCCTAACCCTAACCCTAATCCTAATCCTAACCCTAAATTTAACCCTAACCCTAACCCTAATCCTAACCCTAATCCTAATCCTAATCCTAATCCTAATACTAACCCTAACCCTAATCCTAACCTTAACCCTAATCCTAACCCTAACCCTAACCCTAACCCTAATCCTAACCCTAATCCTAACCCTAATCCTAATCCTAACCCTAATCCTAACCTTAACCCTAATCCTAACCCTAACCCTAATCCTAACCCTAATCCTAACCCTAACCCTAACCCTAATCCTAACCCTAACCCTAACCCTAACCCTAACCCTAATCCTAACCCTAATCCTAACCCTAACCCTAATCCTAACCCTAACCCTAACCCTAACCCTAATCCTAACCACAAGCCAACAGATTTTTGTGGTGATCCGTTTCACCCACAATGCACCTTCATCGTTCACCAAAACGAGTGAAGAACAGCTGCGTCGGGGGATGTCTGACCAGCAGGGGGCAGCAGACTCTGCAGAGGTGAGCTGATTGATTAGTGTGAGGGAGTCAGTGTGAAGGAACTGAGCTGGAGGTGGAGATCATCACCTGAGTCATGACGTTTAGGAGGAAACAGAGGAACATGCATTACATGAGAATAATAGTGAGTTTCACTGTGAATTAGGTGTCTTAGTGCCCAAACCCCCTCCACACAAAGCCTTCAGGGTCTGCAAGGATCAGAGTAGGAGTCAGGACGGCCAATCGAAGCTGATCAATCAGTCTTCATGCCAGAGCAGACGTGTTGTTGTGTCAGCAGGGAAGCATCTGAACATGTGTGTGTTTCCTCTGAAGCCAGGAACACGTGTGGACAGAATCGTCTCAGGTAACCATGATAACCAGCGCCCAGGCAGCACGATGAGCTTTATGTATTAATTAGCTCTCAATGATTTATTGATGAAGCTCCATTGATTACCTCTGGGCTGCTGCTCTTTGTGTGGAGGGGAAGACCCGCCGGCCCGGCCGAGTCCGGATCCAAGTCTGAGTCCGGACCGGGTCTGCAGGGCGATCCAGGGCTTTTGAATGTTGTGATGTCACTGTGGTTTTAAGAAAGTCAAGTCAAAGGTCAAACTTTCTTTCTTGTCATTATACACAGACAGTACAACAAAACTTCAAAGGCCAGACGGAGTGTTGGTCCAGAGCCCCCCCCAGGTGCGCCACCACTACGATCCAACATGACCTGATATTACCTAGATGCATGGTTTTCCTGATAATGGGGGGAAACCAGAGGAAACCCATTCAGACACGGAGAGAACACGCAAACTCTTCACAGAAAGGCCGTGTTGGACGTGATGGGGTTTGACCCCTGACCTTCCCGCTGTGAGGCAGCAGTGCTAACTACTACGCCACCGCGCCGCCTAGATCAAACCAGATCAATCAGAATGAACGGTCAAACATAATCTTGATATTTTACATTTAAGCATTGATTGAAGGCACCAGCTGATTAACTTCATTGATCAGAGTCGCTCAGGATTTTCAAGCGTCATGCTGCCCTCTAGTGGCGCAACAGCACCAGTACAAAGCAGTGTGCGCCCTCCTTCTTTGCGGTTAATGCGTTCCAGGAACCACATGC
>CM023628.1:240975-330975 GCA_013358685.1 Antennarius maculatus
TATATACAGTGTTCAGGGGGCCTGTATATCCTGTGTTCAGGGGGCCTGTATATACAGTGTTCAGGGGGCCTGTATATCCTGTGTTCAGGGGGCCTGTATATCCTGTGTTCAGGGGGCCTGTATATCCTGTGTTCAGGGGGCCTGTATATCCTGTGTTCAGGGGGCCTGTATATCCTGTGTTCAGGGGGCCTGTATATACTGTGTTCAGGGGGCCTGTATATACTGTGTTCAGGGGGCCTGTATATACTGTGTTCAGGGGGCCTGTATATACTGTGTTCAGGGGGCCTGTATATCCTGTGTTCAGGGGGCCTGTATATACAGTGTTCAGGGGGCCTGTATATACTGTGTTCAGGGGGCCTGTATATCCTGTGTTCAGGGGGCCTGTATATACTGTGTTCAGGGGGCCTGTATATACTGTGTTCAGGGGGCCTGTATATCCTGTGTTCAGGGGGCCTGTATATACAGTGTTCAGGGGGCCTGTATATACAGTGTTCAGGGGGCCTGTATATACAGTGTTCAGGGGGCCTGTATATCCTGTGTTCAGGGGGCCTGTATATACAGTGTTCAGGGGGCCTGTATATACTGTTGAGACTAACACAGATTGTATATACTACCTGAGTGACATTGTAATTTCCCCTTGTGGGATTAATAAAGTGTACTTCTTCTTCTTCTTCTAGATGAGATCCACGTCCTCTGAGTTGTAATATATTAATATAATATAATAATAATAATATTAATATATAATATAACAGTTCGTATTAAACTCCTGCCAAACATACAGATTTAATGTTGAATCGATAATCAAACGTTTAAGAGCTTCTAAAAGTGAAAATAAATCACTTTCCCAGATTTATCAGCAGGATGTTATTAGAAAAAAATATAAATAAAAGTATTAAAGTAAAAACAGGCCTGAAAGCCGATGACTTAAATTAATTTATGAAACCTTCTATTTAACGGCATGACGTCATGTGATGAGCCACACGTGTCTGAATATTAAGCTCGTTTAAATTATGATCATTATGAAAACACGTTTCAGCTGTTGTGTTCAAGACCATCGGAAATATGAACATTAAAAATACTGTAGTCCAACTTATCCGGAGCGGCGGGTGTAGACCCCAACCCGGTTCAGACCCTGACCCGGTTCAGACTCCCGCCCGGTCACGTGACACGAGGACATGAGGCGGGATTCTGTCCCGCGGAGGATCGGTACCGAGAAGCTTCATCCATCGCGTCTGGAGCCTCATCTGATCAGATTCTCGGACTCAAGGACTCCGGTTTATTGGAGGCGGGGGGGGGGTTAAAGCCCGAACAGCTTCTACTGGGGGGGGGGGGGCAGCAAGAAACAAATGTATGAATTATTTTATGTGAAAAATGAGAAATAAAAATATTTTATAGTCATAATGGAGCCTGAACGCAACACTGGTTGTTTTTTAATTAGTTTCAATGTAAACATCCTGGAGGAGAAAATAAAATATTAAAAGCCTAAAAGTTTGATCACCTTAAACACACCTCTGGACTGACGCGTGAACACGTGACCTGGTGCCGGTGATTGGTTCTACTGGAGGTTCTGTCATCGATCCGATGGATCATCAGAGGAAAGGAGTCTACTGGGGTGGGGGAGGCCTCTGTCAGCTCCTGGGGGGCGGGGTGGGGTGCAGACACGGGGGCTCTAACGGGTTAATCTGTCCTTCAGGGGTTAAACTAACAGGAATTAATCGGTTATTTCAGATTAAACTCCTTTCAGATTTAAAAAGAATTTAAACCTCAGTGTCAGAATGTCTTGTCCTTTTCCTCCTGGGGGGGGTCCAAAAAGGATCTAAACCTCAGTCATTGACAGAACACTGTTGTTTTCCTCCGGGGGGCCGGCGGGATTAAGCAGGAGAGGTGTGCGTCAATTTCGATGCTTGTAATCTGGATTTGTTTTTCCCTTTAGCTAAAAAACGCAAATGACGAAGCATTTCGGTGGGTGGGGGGGTTCTCTTCACATTGGGGGTCCACCGGTGACTGACATCAGTTCCCAGAGAAACGTTTTTAAAATCTCATCCGATGGTTTTGTGTTTGGAGGAAAACGGAACCGGTTCAGACACCGGCGGCTCGACGCGGGACAAAGAGGCCTTCCGGTTCACCGATCCGGTTCACCGATCCGGTTCACCGATCCGGATCCGAAACTTTAACCTTAAATATTCTTCTGACTTTTGTTTTGAAGGTCAGGATGAAACCTCTCCTGATTGGACAACAGAAATGTGACGTATGACCCCAGGAGCAGATTAATGAGTTCACAAAGAGGCTTTAATGAAGTCAGGAACACAGGTGTGTGTGTGTGGGGGGGGTCTTCTTCCTTATCGGACAGTTCACCTCTGTTTTCTTATTTTTGGTTCTTTCTTATGAATTAAATTAATTATTTTATCAGAAGCTAGAGACAGGCTGGACCCCCCCACCCTAACCCTACCCCCCCGACCCGCCTGGAATGTTCTGGTCCCACATGAAGGAAACTTTTCAATCCTCTTAAACTCCCAGCAGCCCCCACCCTCCAAACTCACGGTAAACCAGTCGGCTCATTGGAGGCTGGGGGGGGGGGGTTCACGTCAGGCCTCAGGCTCTGACCGCTGGGGGGGTTTCCTCTGGGGAGCTGATGATCCCGTCCTGCGTGGAATGATGGGATGACGCGGAAGAGGGGACGCTAGTCTGCGGAATGTGTGACGTCACAGCCATGCGCCAGCCAATCACGCTTCAGTGTGAAGGCGTTGAGACACCGCCGGGCCCCCCCGGGGCTGAAAAAACTCACGTCTGGATTTTATAAAGAGAGAATAAAGAAAAAGAAACGAGTTCGAAGTAAAAACTGGAGAAGATTTAAAGAAATGATTTTTAAATCTTCCTGATTGATATTCACAGATAATATTATTATTATTATTATATTATTATATTATTATCAGATATTATTATTATTATTATTATTATTATTATTATTATTATTATATTATTATCAGATATTATTATTATTATTATTATTATTATTATTATATTATTATTATCAGATATTATTATTATTATTATTATATTATTATCAGATATTATTATTATTATTATATTATTATCAGATATTATTATTATTGTTATTATATTATATTATTATCAGATATTATTATTATTATTATTATTATTATTATATTATATCAGATATTATTATTATTATTATATTATTATATTATATCAGATATTATTATTATTATATTATTATATTATTATCAGATATTATTATCAGATATTATTATTATTATTATATTATTATCAGATATTATTATTATTATTATTATATTATATTATTATCAGATATTATTATTATCATTATTATTATATTATATTATTATCAGATATTATTCATCTAATAAAACAATAAATGTCGTTTACAGTTTCTTTGATCACATAAAACATTCTGACGTGTCACAACCCCCCCCTCTCGTTTTTCTTTAGAGTCTGAACGAAAAAAATCCTCCAAAGAACCCGATTAGAACCTGAGACTGTGTGTGTGTGTGTGTGTGTGTGTGTGTGTGTGTGTGTGTGTGTGTGTGTGTGTGTGTGTGTGTGTGTGTGTGTGTGTGTGTGTGTGTGTGTGTGTGTGTTCATGTCTAACCATCAGGCGGTCCTCTGACCTACATTCTGCCCCCCCCCCCATCCCGACTCGGGAGGCGGTTTCTTCCTGGATTCATTTGTCCGCGTCTCTCTGAGGCTGGAGGTTTGCGTCGGAGCGGGAGACCCCCCCGGCCTGAAACACCCCCGGCCTGAAACCAAACGAGATGTTCTTCAGAAGGAGTCTGAGGTCTCCAGACCGGGAATAAAGGAGGGACCGGGACCGGGACCGGGACCGGGGGGACTCAGAGCTCGACATGCTGGACCACAGAGCGCGGAGGTCGAAGCGCGGACCCCCCAGAGGTTCTTCTTTCTACATTGAGAATCTGTTGGGGGGGTCTCACGGGGGTGCTGGAGACGGAGAGGAGCCCCGGACCGTCAGCGTCACCGGACACAGCCCGGGGGTCTGTCCGGGAGGGGGAACGGAGCGGCTGGACCGGAGCGGGACACCCCCGGGTAAGTCAAACCGGATCCGGTGGTGATGCTTCCGGTAAACCTGGAAAAGATTCTGATTGTGACTGAAAGTAAAGACCGGGAACGATCCGGTTCACCATCACGGGTCAAACCGAATCCGGGCGTAAACGTCTGGAGGGGGAGCCGGTGTCCTCCGGTCCGCCGGTGTCCTCCGGTGTCCTCCGGTGTCCTCCGGTCCGCCGGTGTCCTCCGGTCCGCCGGTGTCCTCCGGTGTCCTCCGGTGTCCGCCGGTGTCCTCCGGTGTCCGCCGGTGTCCTCAGGTCCGCCGGTCCTCCGGTGTCCTCCGGTCCTCCGGTGTCCTCCGGTGTCCGCCGGTCCTCCGGTGTCCTCCGGTGTCCGCCGGTCCTCCGGTGTCCTCCGGTGTCCTCCGGTCCGTCGGTGTCCTCCGGTCCTCCGTGCGTAAAGCGGTTCTCTGTCCGGTGCCTCACACACCGGCAGCGGAGAGGAGCACAGCCTGACCGGTAACGCCGTTTCTTTGCATGTTCCCGGTAGATCCACCGAAGAACGACCGGGATTCCCCGGGATTAACGGGGCAGGAGGCGCGCGAGGAGCCGGACTATTTAACGGACGACCAGGAGGAGGCCGCGCGCTCCGCCTGCTGCTCCCGGGAAAACACCTGCGACACAGGTCAGGCCGGAAGTCACGCGTCTTTTTTACATTTTAAAAAAAGTCCTGGCTGCACGCGCGAGACGCATTCGTCACCGCGCATGCGTGGTGAGATGTTACGTCTCATCCAAACTGCAAAACACATTAGTTTCTTCATAAAAAAGAGTTTTTTCTTGGGGGGGTCAAAGCAGCAGTCCCTGTCTCTTGATTGGTTCTGCGCTTCATTCATGAATATTCATAATTAATTTTAGCATTAATCTGATTTAAATAGAGCAGAGCAGGAATGATATTATTATATTATTATGTTATATTAATTATATATTTATTATATTTATTCCTCCTGATTCTGTTTAAAAGTTTCTGATGATTCAGAATCTGGACTCTGGGTTTGTAATAATTCACCCCTGATAAACTGATCTAACGGCTCTAACGGTCGTAACGGCTCGTTTTTCCTGATTTTCAGACACTTTCCTGTTAGAAGGTTGTGGGTTCAAATCCCTCTCCTGTGTGTCACCTCGTCCCCCCGTAGGTTCCACTTATATTCCTTAAAGGTGGTTTGACTGTAGCCCCCCCCCAAAACTTCATCCAATGTCAGCTGGGCTCCGGCCCCGCCCAGGAATGTTTAATTATTATTGCTGATAACCCCCCTCCCCCCTCAGGTGACCGGAAGCTGGCCCGGAAGAAGAAGACGCGCACGGTGTTCAGCCGCAGCCAGGTGTTCCGGCTGGAGGCGTCCTTCGGGCTGAGGCGCTACCTGAGCGGGGGGGAGCGCGCCGGTCTGGCCGCCGCCCTGCGGCTCACCGAGACGCAGGTGAAGATCTGGTTCCAGAACCGGAGGAACAAGTGGAAGCGGCAGATCGCCGCGGAGGGGAGCGGCGGCGGCTTCCCGGTGTTTTACCGGGAAAGCGGCGCCGCGCCGGTGACGCTGACCGGCCTGCAGCAGGTGTCTCCCCCGGCGTTCGGCTACCCGTTCACGTCCCCGTTCGGCCACCCGGTGTCCTTCGTGACGTCACAGATGACCGGACTGTTGTGACTCCTGACCGGAGCGCACGTGACGCTGTGACGTCATTTAATTAATGACAAGAAAAAGATGTGAACCGTTATTTTGATTCTCTTTAACGGGTTTAACGGGTTTAACTGTTTCACTGCCGTGATTAGATCAAAGGAGGAACGGTTCTGTACGCCGCTGCGCCTTCTGGCCGCGTTAATCCGGATCTTCCCGTTAACAGACTTCATTTCCCGCGGAGTGTGTCTGGACTCCAGTTTGTTGTCTGAGACGTTCAGAAACACACTTCAGATTAAGGAAGGGCTCCAAACAAGTTTAAAAAATCAGTCCTGTTTAATAAATTCAAGAAGGTCTGAAGCGTCATCACTCATCACAAATAAAACAGATTTAACGCAGGAAACCGCGAAGCTCGAAGCTCCTGCTGTGCGCGACAAGAGTCACAGAGGAGCCGGACCGGGACGCGCTCTGATTGGCTGATTGGACTCACTACGGGCTCATGCGTCATTTCTGCAGTCAAGGACAAACTGTCAGAAAGAAAACCCACCTGTGGTCTTTTCTGTTCTGTTACCCCCCCCACCCCCACCCCCCCGGAGCCCGTTCTCCGGTCTGTAACCGGTGGATATTATTCAAAGTCTGCAAAATGTAGAAAATGTTCCTGATTTATTTCTAAAAAGGTTCTGACTTGTGTGACATTTAATGTTTGATAGCTGTGAGCTCTTTATTAACATTATTCTTTCACCTTTTGATTTAAGAACTTTATTTTCGACACCAGCCTGTTATTGTACAAATTAAATCTATCCATTAATCACTTTATGGCGCTTTCCTTTGTCACGTGATGAACTTTCCAGCTAATTCAAATGTATCAATAAATAAAAACAAGTGATAGAAGCGGGATGTTTTTTTTTATCTCCTGGCCCCTGAATCTTCTGCCCCCCCCGGGAGTTACAACACTTGTGAAGCTGAAGTGTAGTAAAAAAATCCACGATGTTTTTATCATCTGACCCCCCCCAAACGGCGCGTCAGCGGCATGAATCCCGTTCAGACTCCAATATGGCAGCCAGATGGGAATTAGCATACCGCCCTCATCTGCCCCACAGCCCCACCAATCACAGGCTCCGGCGCCGCCGTCTTCCGGGTCGCGGAGGCGCGTCGCCTCGACTCTGGCGGCGGGGGCGCAATGGTGATCAGAGCGGCAGAGTTGACGGTGGGGGCCCGGTGGACCGGATGATGTCCGGGAACATGAGCAAAGAGGCCCCCGGTCGGAGCGCCTCCCTGACTTTCACCATCGACAACATCCTCAACCTGAAGCCGCGGCCCGGCGGGGGCCCGGGCGGGGGGGACCGGGACGACCGGAGGAGGATCGACCGCCGACCAGCCGGGACAGGTAACCGGGATGGAACCGGAACCAACGCGTTCACACCGGTTTCCTTTGGGCTGGAAAATATTTTAATCGATCTGAGATTAAACTGGTGTGAGAGTGTTTATAACGCCCGTTATGTCGCCTCATTCACAGCGCAAACGAAGCCCACGGGCTGCGGGGAAAACGCGCCGCATCTGGCGGATGACCACCAGCCCGGAGCGCACAGTGCGCGCAGCGCCGACCGGTCCGGGGACGAACCGGAGCCGCTGCAGCCCCCCCACGGCAAATCCACGGCCAAGAAGAAGACGCGCACCATCTTCTCCAAGAGGCAGATCTTCCAGCTGGAGGCCACGTTCGAGCTGAAGCGCTACCTGAGCAGCTCGGAGCGCACCTGTCTGGCCGGCGCGCTGCAGCTCAGCGAGACGCAGGTGAAGATCTGGTTCCAGAACCGGAGGAACAAACTGAAGCGGCAGCTGACGGCCGACACCGACACCGGGCTGCTGGCCGCCGACACCGGGCTGCTGGCCGCCGACACCGGGCCGCTGGCCGCCGCGCAGCTGGACGTGCATTTACCGACTTTTTACCCGGACAGCAGCCTGCTGGGGGGGTGCTTGTTACCGATGGCCTTCCCGGTCGTGTACCCGACCGCGAACGCCGCGCCTTACGTTTACTTCACCGACACCGGGAGATACCGGGGCCCGTTTGAGTCGGACTGAAGCGTTTCTCCGGTGAGACTCTGGACACACTTTTTCTCCTCTTCATCACATTTCTGTCATCAAAACCACACGCATGTGACACTTTTGTCCCTCTCACAATTATTATTATTATTATTATTATTATTATTATTGACACTAAGGCGCATGCGTTAAAAGTTCCCTGAGCCTTTTTTTTATTTTTGTAAACATTTAAAGGAATGTAGACAAAGTTAAAATTTGATGCAACAACTTATAAACGCAATAATATTTTATTCTTCTTAAAACAATTCATTTGTATATTTATATGATTTTATGATAAGCGTATTATTATTATTATTATCATTATTATTATTAAGACTATGATTCAGCCACTTCATGATTATGAACATTTTTTTCAATAAAACCTATAATATTTGCAATTTTACTGTTTTAGTGTTTTGACTCAAATTCGGATCAGAAAAAGTTCCAATTAATTTCAACTTTTTATAATAAATGGAGTTTATCTACAGCAACAACCGGGTGTAAGAGTTTCTTAAATTATCAATATTATTATTATTAGTAGTAGTAGTAGTAGTAGTAGTAAATATCCCACAGAGTTCATTTTCATGATAATAACAATAATTGAAGTAAATTCTTCGAAATATTTTTTTATAGAAACTTCATGCCTCATGCTTCATTATTAATTTCCAAAAAATGTTGTGTAACTTCCTTCATAATGGAGTAAATAATAATCAGCTTCTGAGCTGTAAAAATGTATGACTTATTGTGAATATGACCGACTTGTGCTAAAATATCACCAAACTGTCACAATATTTAGAGGCTAAATCTGTGAAAATGTCCACGAGCATCAGCTTCTCTATAATAAACTGTAGGATTAAAAAATGAATGATGGTGAATTATTTATTTCTGTGGGTTAAAGGAAAGAAGAGGAACACGTCTAAATGTAACCGGAATAAAAAGTTCCTGCTTTACAGAAAAGCAACAAATAAACACAGAACAGAAATAGATCGCTTGAACTTTGCTGACAGGATAATTTATAACCTTTAAATAAAATCAGAAGCGGATCGATCAGGCCTTTTGATCTGAATCTAATTAAAACCTCATTTGTTACTTGAATGATGCAGAAAAACCAACAACGTGCTGCTCCGTAACGAGCCGTTAACGCACCACAGCTTCACGGAATCTGTCCCACAAACACACCAGCATGATGCGTTCAGTGTCAGTAGGACAACAGAGAACCACAGCCGGAGGGAAAAAGTGTTAAAACATCACAGCTTTGTGTTGATCACCTGTTTGTGTAGAGAAGGGTGTGTGTGTGTGTGTGTGTGTGTGTGTGTGTGTGTGTGTGTGTGTGTGTGTGTGTGTGTGTGTGTGTGTGTTTAGCTGGACTAAAGGCCCAGTGAGCTGCTCTTGGAGCCCGTGTCCGGGTCACTGCCCCTGGTGTCTCCTGTCGGGGCCCTTCAGAGCCCCTTCAGACCCCCGTCGGGGTAACTGTTCAGTCCGTCTGCAGATCCGGTGTTTTCTCCACACTCCTCCACGCTTCACGTGTCGAGCTGAAACGTTCCCACAGAAGCAGGAAGTTCAGGAGCAAATAAAAAAATTAATGACGCATTGATTCTTTACTATAATGTATTTTTATCGATGCACAGAAACATCAGGACAGTTTAGTGAATTCATGTAATATCATTATATTTTATAATTCCAGGAGTTCATCTCCAGTCGATCTGCAAAGGACAGAGTTATATTTCAGCTGAAACTCTTATTTTGTACGTTTGGATTTTGCTTTGGGTTTTGTTGGATGTAATAATAATAATAATTCCCAGCATTCCACGGTGCACAGGCGTCCTGAGCCGCTGTGTTTGTGTGTGACGTATAGAAACATGTCGTTAAATTTAGATTTGTGTTGAATTTCATTAGAACTTAAAGTCTGTGTGTGTTTTTAGAAATGTAAGGTGTTCCTCAGGGCGACGGCGTCACGGCCACGGGTTGAGCTTCACAAAGGAAAAGGAAACATGTAGAGTGTTGTTCTGGTTCTGGTTCTGGTTCTACTGAAATCATCACATCCGTCGTAAACACATTTTAAAACTGTTTATTTCCTAAACTTGAATTATTTGAATAAAAATATTTTCTACTCTGATCTGAAAAGGAAACCTGAAGATCAAAACCTCCAGTGTGTGTGTGTGTGTGTGTGTGTGTGTGTGTGTGTGTGTGTGTGTGTGTGTGTGTGTGTGTGTGTGTGTGTGTGTTCATGTCTGCAGGTGGGACATAAATCAAAGAAAAACTTCTTCACTTCTTTAACTTGAACACTGAGCAGCTTCTAGAATTAGTCTGCAGATCACTGAGTCAAATACCCTAACAGATAATACCCTAATAACCCCAACCCTCACAGATAATACCCTAATAACCCCAACCCTCACAGATAATACCCTAATAACCCCAACCCTCACAGGTAATACCCTAATAACCCCAACCCTCACAGGTAATACCCTAATAACCCCAACCCTCACAGATAATACCCTAATAACCCCAACCCTCACAGATAATACCCTAATAACCCCAACCCTCACAGATAATACCCTAATAACCCCAACCCTCACAGATAATACCCTAATAACCCCAACCCTCACAGATAATACCCTAATAACCCCAACCCTCACAGATAATACCCTAATAACCCCAACCCTCACAGATAATACCCTAATAACCCCAACCCTCACAGATAATACCCTAATAACCCCAACCCTCACAGATAATACCCTAATAACCCCAACCCTCACAGATAATACCCTAATAACCCCAACCCTCACAGGTAATACCCTAATAACCCCAACCCTCACAGATAATACCCTAATAACCCCAACCCTCACAGGTAATACCCTAATAACCCCAACCCTCACAGATAATACCCTAATAACCCCAACCCTCACAGGTAATACCCTAATAACCCCAACCCTCACAGATAATACCCTAATAACCCCAACCCTCACAGATAATACCCTAATAACCCCAACCCTCACAGATAATACCCTAATAACCCCAACCCTCACAGATAATACCCTAATAACCCCAACCCTCACAGATAATACCCTAATAACCCCAACCCTCACAGATAATACCCTAATAACCCCAACCCTCACAGATAATACCCTAATAACCCCAACCCTCACAGATAATACCCTAATAACCCCAACCCTCACAGATAATACCCTAATAACCCCAACCCTCACAGATAATACCCTAATAACCCCAACCCTCACAGATAATACCCTAATAACCCCAACCCTCACAGATAATACCCTAATAACCCCAACCCTCACAGGTAATACCCTAATAACCCCAACCCTCACAGATAATACCCTAATAACCCCAACCCTCACAGGTAATACCCTAATAACCCCAACCCTCACAGATAATACCCTAATAACCCCAACCCTCACAGGTAATACCCTAATAACCCCAACCCTCACAGATAATACCCTAATAACCCCAACCCTCACAGATAATACCCTAATAACCCCAACCCTCACAGATAATACCCTAATAACCCCAACCCTCACAGATAATACCCTAATAACCCCAACCCTCACAGATAATACCCTAATAACCCCAACCCTCACAGATAATACCCTAATAACCCCAACCCTCACAGATAATACCCTAATAACCCCAACCCTCACAGGTAATACCCTAATAACCCCAACCCTCACAGATAATACCCTAATAACCCCAACCCTCACAGATAATACCCTAATAACCCCAACCCTCACAGATAATACCCTAATAACCCCAACCCTCACAGATAATACCCTAATAACCCCAACCCTCACAGATAATACCCTAATAACCCCAACCCTCACAGATAATATCCTAATAACCCCAACCCTCACAGATAATACCCTAATAACCCCAACCCTCACAGATAATACCCTAATAACCCCAACCCTCACAGATAATACCCTAATAACCCCAACCCTCACAGATAATACCCTAATAACCCCAACCCTCACAGATAATACCCTAATAACCCCAACCCTCACAGATAATACCCTAATAACCCCAACCCTCACAAATAGTACCCTAATAACCCCTGGGGCGTACAGTCGCCAGACTTCCTGTCTCTCCTCCGACACTTGCTAGAGCGGGGTAGTGTCTTCATCTTAGCACTCACGCTCTGCCACCACAAGGGTCATGTGACCCCCCAGGCTGGGCTTTTTGCCCCCTGCTCCCCCCTGCCTCATCTGTCAGGAGAAAAATCCATTAGAATCTCAAGCTGATCAGAAACACACACAGAGCCCCCACTCACGCTGGGGTAGTTTCACCATCAGGGCAACAACCAGTGGGTAGTTTCACACCGACTCGCTGCCAGCAGGTGTTTCTACGGAGCGGAGCCGGGCGTTAGTCTGGGCCCTACGGAGCGGAGCCAGGCGTTAGTCTGGGCCCTACGGAGCGGAGCCGGGCGTTAGTCTGGGCCCTACGGAGCGGAGCCAGGCGTTAGTCTGGGCCCTACGGAGCGGAGCCAGGCGTTAGTCTGGGCCCTACGGAGCGGAGCCGGGCGTTAGTCTGGGCCCTACGGAGCGGAGCCAGGCGTTAGTCTGGGCCCTACGGAGCGGAGCCAGGCGTTAGTCTGGGCCCTACGGAGCGGAGCCAGGCGTTAGTCTGGGCCCTACGGAGCGGAGCCGGGCGTTAGTCTGGGCCCTACGGAGCGGAGCCAGGCGTTAGTCTGGGCCCTACGGAGCGGAGCCAGGCGTTAGTCTGGGCCCTACGGAGCGGAGCCAGGCGTTAGTCTGGGCCCTACTGAGCGGAGCCGGGCGTTAGTCTGGGCCCTACGGAGCGGAGCCGGGCGTTAGTCTGGGCCCTACGGAGCGGAGCCAGGCGTTAGTCTGGGCCCTACGGAGCGGAGCCAGGCGTTAGTCTGGGCCCTACGGAGCGGAGCCAGGCGTTAGTCTGGGCCCTACGGAGCGGAGCCGGGCGTTAGTCTGGGCCCTACGGAGCGGAGCCGGGCGTTAGTCTGGGCCCTACGGAGCGGAGCCGGGCGTTAGTCTGGGCCCTACGGAGCGGAGCCAGGCGTTAGTCTGGGCCCTACTGAGCGGAGCCAGGCGTTAGTCTGGGCCCTACGGAGCGGAGCCGGGCGTTAGTCTGGGCCCTACTGAGCGGAGCCGGGCGTTAGTCTGGGCCCTACGGAGCGGAGCCGGGCGTTAGTCTGGGCCCTACGGAGCGGAGCCGGGCGTTAGTCTGGGCCCTACTGAGCGGAGCCGGGCGTTAGTCTGGGCCCTACGGAGCGGAGCCGGGCGTTAGTCTGGGCCCTACGGAGCGGAGCCGGGCGTTAGTCTGGGCCCTACGGAGCGGAGCCGGGCGTTAGTCTGGGCCCTACGGAGCGGAGCCGGGCGTTAGTCTGGGCCCTACGGAGCGGAGCCGGGCGTTAGTCTGGGCCCTACGGAGCGGAGCCGGGCGTTAGTCTGGGCCCTACGGAGCGGAGCCGGGCGTTAGTCTGGGCCCTACTGAGCGGAGCTGTGCGTTAGTCTGGGCCCTACGGAGCGGAGCCGGGCGTTAGTCTGGGCCCTACGGAGCGGAGCCGGGCGTTAGTCTGGGCCCTACGGAGCGGAGCCGGGCGTTAGTCTGGGCCCTACTGAGCGGAGCCGGGCGTTAGTCTGGGCCCTACGGAGCGGAGCCGGGCGTTAGTCTGGGCCCTACGGAGCGGAGCCGGGCGTTAGTCTGGGCCCTACGGAGCGGAGCCGGGCGTTAGTCTGGGCCGAGGCCCGGGGGCGAACAGCCGGTCGGCGGTTCCTCCAGTGTGGCCGTGGGGAAACGGACCACATGACTTCCATGATCGGAGCGTTTGATCGCTGCTGTTGGACGGATCGATCCCGGACCGTAAATCAGATCACGGATCCGCTGAACGATGGCAGCGGTCAGGTGGAAGAAGTCACGTTACGTTTACAGAGAGTAAAACACGTGAGTGAAGGAGGTCGAGAACAGACCTGGGTTGGGGTTGGGGGTCAGGGTTAGGGGCAGTCCTTCATCGGGGCCCTTCACCCCATCAGATTCTCTCTCCCAGAGTTCCCGTCCACAGAAAGAATTCCCACCTCCGGCCCCCCAACGCGCCTCCAGCTCGACGCTGAAACATCGACAACCATGTGCTTCCTGTCGGGGATGGTCTCGTCATGTCTGGCCTCCAGCAGGTGGTCATGTGATCGCGTCTCACTTTATCGCCTTAATTCTCTCTGACAGATTTGTTTTCATGTCACATCCTGAACTGAAGCGACCGTCTGGCTGAAGAACCAATCAGGATCAGGATCAGGATCAGTCTGTTCACACCACCAGATCACATCTGATGACTAACTTGTTCATTCCTGGAGCGCCTGTAGCGTCTGTCAAAGAATAAACTGGTGACAACAAGAACTTCAAAATAAAACTTTTTCTCCAAAAGAGGTCTGAGCCGTCGCCATGGAGACAGAAACAATAATGTGAAATGTGCCAAAATACCAAAAAGACTGGTGTTTGATGTGTTTGCCAGGTTTCCTGGAAAATACTGACAGGATTTTGAGTCGAGATGCAAAAATGTTCAAACACAGAAGTTGATCGAATAAAAATAAAAGTCTCTAAAAAATTCTTTTTTCTTCGTGGAACCAAAAGGAAAAAAAAGTTTATGTCAAGGACATAAAATCACACAGCAGCTGGAGGCTTTTTCTCTCCTGAGACGTTTCTGCACACGTCTCAGGACGTGTGCAGGCGTGATGTTCAGGGAGGCAGGGAGGGGATGAAAACCTTAACCTTGAAAAACCAGGTCAAGGTCACATTTTCACTTGTATACCTGTTCAGGTACACACCTCTGAAACCTGAAGACAAATAGAATGCAGCGGTTACACACTGGTCATTTATTAAATGACCTGAACTATGACAGTAGGTCAGAGCACTAGCTTTGATCTTTGACCTATGACAGTAGGTAAGAGCACTAGCTTTGATCTTTGACCTATGACAGTAGGTAAGAGCACTAGCTTTGATCTTTGACCTATGACAGTAGGTAAGAGCACTAGCTTTGATCTTTGACCTATGACAGTAGGTCAGAGCACTAGCTTTGATCTTTGACCTATGACAGTAGGACAGGGTAACACTGAATTCAGGGGTGTTGCAGAATGTTACAGTCTGTGTCTTGTTCATGGTTTATTACTGCTTTATAACTAGGCCTTACGAAGCCTTTATAACGGGGCATTGTCTGAGCGCTGCGGTGAACAGAACGAGGGGGGCGTGGGGGGGGGGGCTCTAAAGACTCGGTGACGCTGCACTTTACAACATAAACAACACCCCATTCATTATGGGGTAACCTGATAGCGGGGGGGGGGCAGACGCTCCAGGCTCTCAGAGCCAATCGATTGGCTCATCCTGTCGGCGTTCTGCAGTGACAGAGCGGCTAGCCCTGATGCTAATGCTAAGGCTAATTGAATGGGGGCTCTGGGATTACAAAGGTCCCGCGTGAGACGAGGCGACATAAATAAAGACAAAGGTCATCCGTCAGGTCGATCTGCTGGGTCAAAGAGTCTCTTATCTGGTCCCTGAAGGCCCCGTGGCCCCCCAGGGCCCCGTGCCCCCCCACGGGGGTGCTGAGGAGCCGCCAGCAGACACTCGACGCTTTGAGGAACCGGGATGGAAAAGAAGAGAGAGATCCTGTGGGTCTCTGTAAACATCTGTTGTTGGTGTGATTCATTAGACCCCCCCGGCCCCCCAGCCATGAATGGGACGAGTTGTGTCTGAGGTTTAGCGACTCGTTGCCATGTGTGGCTAAAACACCAACCGTCCCTCAGACGGACGATGAAGTGCTGCAGAGCGTGGTGACAATCCCCCCCCAGCAGGTTTTTACCCCCTGCATCCAGAAAATCATCCCGTTCTGACTGGAGGAACGTTTTAGGTAGGAACGCCTCCGGGGGGGACGGCGACACATTGAGCCCCATGTTTGTGATCGGGTCACTTTATTCTGAAAGGGCCTGACCTCTGATTTCCTGCTTCGCCTCAGGGTGGAGCAGCATGAGCGGCAACGACACGACAACGCCATCGACAACGACACGACAACGACACGACAACGCCATCGACAACGACACGACAACGACACGACAACGCCATCGACAACGACACGACAACGACACGACAACGCCATCGACAACGACACGACAACGCCATCGACAACGACACGACAACGACACGACAACGACAACGCCATCGACAACGACACGACAACGACACGACAACGACACGACAACGACACGACAACGACAACGCCATCGACAACGCCATCGACAACGACACGACAACGACACGACAACGACACGACAACGACAACGCCATCGACAACGCCATCGACAACGACACGACAACGACACGACAACGACAACGACACGACAACGACACGACAACGACACGACAACGACACGACAACGCCATCGACAACGACACGACAACGACACGACAACGCCATCAACAACGAAACGACAACGACACGACAACGCCATCGACAACGACACGACAACGCCATCAACAACGACACGACAACGACACGACAACGACACGACAACGACAACGCCATCGACAACGACACGACAACGACACGACAACGACACGACAACGACAACGCCATCGACAACGCCATCGACAACGACACGACAACGACACGACAACGACACGACAACGACAACGCCATCGACAACGCCATCGACAACGACACGACAACGACACGACAACGACAACGACACGACAACGACACGACAACGACACGACAACGACACGACAACGCCATCGACAACGACACGACAACGACACGACAACGCCATCAACAACGAAACGACAACGACACGACAACGCCATCGACAACGACAACGACACGACAACGCCATCAACAACGACACGACAACGACACGACAACGCCATCGACAACGACACGACAAAGACAACGACAACGACACGACAACGACACGACAACGACACGACAACGCCATCGACAACGACAACGCCATCGACAACGACACGACAACGCCATCGACAACGACACGACAACGCCATCGACGGCGACAGGAGAAAAAAACATTTATAACAGGGGGGTCAAACTCATTTTCACTGGGGGCCACATCAGCATCACAACTGCCCTCACAGGGCCAGATGTAACTAATAAATGTAACTCAATGTAATGTAAAATAAATTACTGAAATTACTGCATTGTGGGAAACGTAGTTTTGATCAAAGCACACTTTTGATCTATTTATTGTATGAGGAAGTCTGGAGTGTCAGAGAAGTATGTTAGAGCGGTGCAGGACATGTATGAGGACTGTAAGACAGTGGTGAGGTGTGCTGTAGGTGTGACAGAGGAGTTCAAGGTGGAGGTGGGACTGCATCAGGGATCAGCTCTGAGCCCCTTCTTGTTCGCTATGGTGATGGACAGGCTGACAGACGAGGTTAGACAGGAATCTCCATGGACTATGATGTTTGCAGATGACATTGTGATCTGCAGTGAGAGTAGGGACGAGGTGGAGGAGAAGCTAGAGAGGTGGAGGTTTGTCCTGGAAAGGAGAGGGATGAAGGTTAGCCGCAGTAAGACAGAGTACATGTGTGTGAATGAGAGGGACCCAAGTGGAAGAGTGAGGTTACAGGGAGAAGAGATCAAGAAGGTGGAGGATTTTAAGTACTTGGGGTCAACAGTCCAGAGCAATGGAGAGTGTGGAAAAGAGGTGAAGAAGCGTGTCCAGGCAGGATGGAATGGGTGGAGAAAAGTGTCAGGTGTGATGTGTGATAGAAGAGTTTCAGCTAAAATGAAAGGAAAGGTGTACAAAACTGTGGTGAGACCAGCGATGTTGTTTGGTCTAGAGACAGTGTCACTGAGGAAAAGACAGGAGGCAGAGCTGGAGGTAGCAGAGATGAAGATGCTGAGGTTCTCTCTGGGAGTGACCAGGAAGGATAGGATCAGGAATGAGTACATCAGAGGGACAGCACATGTTAGAGGTTTTGGAGATAAAGTCAGAGAGGCCAGACTGAGATGGTTTGGACATGTCCAGAGGAGAGATAGTGAATATATTGGTAGAAGGATGCTGAGTTTTGAACTGCCAGGCAGGAGGCCTAGAGGAAGACCAAAGAGGAGGTTTATGGATGTAGTGAAAGAGGACATGAAGGTAGTTGGTGTGAGAGAAGAGGATGCAGAAGACAGGGTTAGATGGAGGACACTGATTCGCTGTGGAGACCCCTGAAGGGAAAAGCCCAAAGGAGGAGAAGAAGAATTTAGACACTGATCTTGTATTCTCTGGGGGGCCACATTAAATGATGTGGAGGGCCACATGTGGCCCCCGGGCCGTGAGTTTGACACCTGTGGTTTAGGGGGTCTGGACCAGCTGATGAGGATCAGCCCGACCAATCAGGTGGTCCCACTCCTTCAGATGGGTGTTGATCCAGATCAATAGCAGCAGGAAACGGAGACGGCACTAATGCATGCTGGGATTGGAGCTGGACTCATTGATACGGACACAGGAGGCTCCAAGGGGGCGAGAGGAGGTCACGGCTTGCTTTGACAGCCAACCCCTCTAATGGAAGACTATTGACTGACTGGGGGGGTACTGTCACTAGCATGTTAGCAGGAGGCACACAGTCTGTGTATGACGCTCTTCACGCGTGTGAACGCACACGGATCAGGTTCTCAGTCCTGAGGGTTGAGGATCAATAACGTTTTTAGTCGATCGGTGATTTTTTTGTGTTCAGATATGAAGATGATGGTCTGGTGTTGCCCTGCAGCTCCCGGCGCCGCTGCAGCGTTCAGACAAGTCCGGGGGGGCAAAAGAGAGAAATCAGCACAAACCTGAGGACCAGCTGCAGTGCATTGTGGGAGTGGAGCTGGTGTTTCCTGTGATTGACCCTCCTCTTCCAGGCAATTGGTGAACGGCTAGCAAGCGCCGCGCCCCCCAGTGCAGAAATGATGTCATGCTGGCTGTAAGCATTTTGCTTCCTTCTGAACTGACGCCGTGTGCTCGCAGCTAACCCCCCCCCCCACCACACACACACACACACACCCATCAAACCCCCCCCCCCACACACACACACACACCCATCAAACCCCCCCACACACAGACACATCAACCCCCCCCCCCACACACACACCCATCAAACCCCCCCCCACACACACACACACCCATCAACCCCCCCCACACACACACATACACACACACCCATCAAACCCCCCCACACACACACACACCCATCAACCCCACCCCCCCCCCCCACACACACACCCCCATCAAACCCCCCCCCCCCACACACACACCACACACACACCCATCAACCCCCCCCCCACACACACACACACACACCCATCCAACCCCCCCCCTAACAACAAACCGCTAATCGCTGCATGATGGGAGGGGCGGCGCCACGGTGGCGTCATCACGCATCGACACGCCTGACGAGTCAGACTGAACACGAGAAACAGCAGCTAGCATGAAACCACCGCTGGCGTGACATCATCCCCATGTGACGCTCAGGACACGTGTGATTGGTCAGTGGGTCAGAACTCCAGTGGGTCAGAAATCCAGTGGACCAGAACTCCAGTGGGTCAGAACTCCAGTGGACCACAACTCCACTGGGTCAGAACTCCAGTGGGTCAGAACTCCAGTGGGTCAGAACTCCAGTGGGTCAGAATTCCAGTGGACCACAACTCCACTGGGTCAGAACTCCAGTGGACCACAACTCCACTGGGTCAGAACTCCAGTGGGTCAGAACTCCAGTGGGTCAGAACTCCAGTGGACCACAACTCCACTGGGTCAGAACTCCAGTGGGTCAGAACTCCAGTGGGTCAGAATTCCAGTGGACCACAACTCCACTGGGTCAGAACTCCAGTGGGTCAGAACTCCAGTGGGTCAGAACTCCAGTGGACCAGAACTCCAGTGGGTCAGAACTCCAGTGGACCACAACTCCAGTGGGTCAGAACTCCAGTGGGTCAGAACTCCAGTGGACCAGAACTCCAGTGGGTCAGAACTCCAGTGGACCACAACTCCAGTGGGTCAGAACTCCAGTGGACCAGAACTCCAGTGGACCAGAACTCCAGTGGGTCAGAACTCCAGTGGACCAGAACTCCACTGGGTCAGAACTCCAGTGGACCAGAACTCCAGTGGACCAGAACTCCAGTGGACCAGAACTAATGAGGATCATTGTCCCACAAACCAGGAGCCAATCAGAAACCTGCTTCAGATTGGGGGGCGGGGGCTGAACAGATTGTTGTGTCACCATCAGGGGGCTGTAATAAAGTCATACTTCTCTGCATTTTGCATGACGGGGGGGGGTCGGGGGGGGTCTGTCTGCTGGCCTCACGTCAGCCTGCAGTGGAGCAGACACCCGGAGAAGCTCCAGCAGGAGAATGAAATGTCTCAGGCCTCATTTACCCCCCCCCCCACACACACACTGGAAATGAAGAACCAGTTATTCATGGGGGGGTGGGGGGCAGCGTTTCTGAGGCAGCCACAACACGAACACGCTCCGCTGGGTGGATGAATTATCACACCAATGAAGAGCAAATCAAGCCTTATAAGACACACACACACTCACACACACACACACACAAACACACACAGACACACACACACACACACACACACACACACTCACACACACACACACACACACACACACACACACACACACACACACACACACACACAGACACATTCACACACACACACACACACACACACACACACACACACAGACACATTCACACACACACACACACACACACACACACTCACACACACAGACACACACACACACACACACAGACACACACACACACACACTCACACACACACACACACTCACACACACAGACACACAGACACACACACACACACACACACACGTTGCTTGTGTGTGTCATCATTTCTGAACAGAACTGGAAATGATTGTGAGGCTGACTACTTGTGACAATGGTGAAAACATTCCTGGTGTTCCCCTCAGCGGTGAAACCAGAGCCGTCCCAACACGTTCTCTGATTTGCCAGCGGCTGATGCAAACTGAGCGCGTGCGTGAGCGTGACGTGAACGCGCACGCCGTCACGTTACCACGCTTCACATCTTCCCAGTCCTCCTGCTCATGAATGTTTTAAACGTGATAAATTAATCACACATCCTTCATTGTTGCTACTAAATAATGAGAAAGGCGTGACGGACGTCTGGAGGATGAAGAGGATGAAGATGTGGAGGAGAAGTTCTGTTTCTGATGGTTTTAACCAGCAGCAGGAAGTCGTCTGACGCCCAGGAACCGATTTAAATCAACCCACACGTGAATTCATCCGTCAGGAGTGGAAATATTATCATCAGTCATTCATTATCCGTTCTCCTGCTGTCGTGGGTCACAGGGGTTACTGGATCCTCCCCCAGTGGGCAGGAGGCGGGGCGATGCTCTGGACACGCCCCCAGCGCATCGAGGAAATGTTGAGTTATTGACCATTGAACAAATACCAAGAACGGGTCAGGAGATGGGGGGGTCACCCTGTATCACCAACACGCACACGCTGCTCAGCGACGCCGTGATGAAACGACCCCTTAAAGGATCAAATTACCCAGCGTCCTCAGCGGCACCGCCCCCTCCAGCTCTGGCTTTGATTGTAGCCAGAAAGACACACAACTCCAGTCCCCAGAAAGAATCACGCTAGTTTGAAGTGACGGGCTGCTAACGTTCAGTAGGGGGGGTGAGAACAGAACGGCGTCTGTGCTAACCGCTAACACATTACGGCGCCGGAGCCTTTCATCTGCAGACCGGCCAGACGCTCTCCAACACCATCGCCTGACGTCTCCAGGCTAACAATGCTAATGGAGACGCTCATGTGGTCTGCACAAGTGGGACGACGACGACGATGATGATGATGAGGTGATGATGAAGAAGATGAAGATGAAGATGATGATGAAGAAGATGAAGATGAAGATGATGATGAAGAAGATGATGATGATGAAGATGATGATGAAGAAGATGATGAAGATGATGAAGATGAAGAAGATGATGAAGATGATGATGAAGAAGATGAAGATGAAGAAGATGATGATGAAGATGATGATGAAGATGATGAAGGAGATGATGAAGAAGATGATGAAGATGATGAAGATGATGATGAAGATGATATGAAGAAGATGAGAAGATGGATGAAGCTGAAGATTGATGAAGAGATGATGAAGAAGATTATGAGATGATGATGAAGAAGATGAAGATGAAGATGATGAAGAAGATGAAGATGAAGATGATGATAAGAAGAAGATGATGATGAAGAAGATGAAGAAGATGATGATGAAGAAGATGAAGATGATGAGAAGAAGAGCTGATTGAATGAAGAAGATGCTGATGATGAAGATGAAGAAGATGATGATTGAAGAAGATTGAAGAAGATGAAGCTGAGAAGAAGATGATGAAGAAGATGTGAAGAGATGAAGATGAAGAAGATGATTGTAAGAAGATGAAGAGATGAGATGAAGATGAAGAAGATGAAGATGATGATGATGAAGATGATCTGTGAGTACAAACTCAGGCTGAACAAAAACAAGAGTTCTTTGTTCAGGACATTTTCCATTGGAACACACAGGTTTAAATGTTGTAGTGCTCATTCCAGGCCAGCAGTTGGCAGCGTAGTATCAACACTGTGATATAATCACGTGTTAAAAACACAAAGGTGTCGACGCACAAAGTGAACAAACAGGTTACTAAACTGATATCGATTAGAATTCACCTCCACCTTTAGATTTTGCTCTGATTGGACGCTTTCCTCACTTCCTGTTGTGGCGCCGCTGCGGCTTCTTCTTCTGGGAACCAGAAGGTGAAAAAGGGAAAAACAATCATGTTTTTGTTCACAGACGGTTTCTGGTGTTTTCGCTGTGGTTTCCAGGACTAGAATAACGTTGAGGTCGGCTTTAAGCATTTAAACGTTTGCAGACGTTTCCTCCTCTTTGGGACAACAAAATGTTTCTCCATGGATCTGAAGCCATGCCGGTTTTTCTTCTGGCGCACCGCTTCGCCCGCTTCCGACCCGCTGCCGCCGTCGTCTCCACAGAGTTCATGTAGATCCACCGGTGGGACTGAACTTCCTGTTGAAGGGTTAGGGTTGGGGGTTAGGGGTGATGGAGACCCTGACGGTAATCATTGAGGCTGATGGAGCTGGAGGTTAACCCTTTGAAGGCTGTGACTGAAACAATGATGATTAGCGTCGGCTCACCTGTCAGCTGTCATTACAGGAGAAGTAGCTCATGTGGGAGTCTCTGCATGATGAACCGTTATGTATGGATTATTAATGACGCTCAGGAGCATCCTGTTTAGTGAGGTTATGTCACGTTCAGCTGTAATGAAGGACCTGAGGAGCTGATGTTCTGTAGAAACAGGACTAACGTATACACATATATATATATTTGGCTGAGGGGTGAAGCGTTCCAGGGACAAACAGCGAGCAGAGAGCGAACTGGACGCCTGAAGGGCGGCTCTCGCCCACATGACACACATTACGCCCATTAACGCCGCCGTTTGATCTCCGGGGCACAAATTGGTCCAAGGTGAAGAAATGGTGGCGTAATTATGATTGATGATGACGAGGAGAGGAAGTGATTTGTGCCTTTACATTTTCATGAGGAAGTTGTTCCTGAGTAGGAAAAAGATTCAGACGAGAATTAACACGGTGGGAAAGTTCTTCACTGCATTCACCACCAGAGAAAAGATTACGTTGGTGTTAACAGTCATGAAATGAAGACTTTTGATTTGCAGAATAAAATTAATTGATAAGGGATGCTTTTTTTTTAAACAGGCAAATTTTTATTTCCAGACCTTGAGGAATAACAGTTTTCAGGATATTTTTATCTGGCTAGCTCCAGAGAGAGCTAATGTCAGCAGCTAAATTGCTAATAGCTTCGCAAATGAAGAACCATGTTGGGGTTTAATGCCTTAGCATGTTTGCATGCTTCCCCACAGAGATGCTAACCTGATGCTACGCTACGTTAGGATTCCTTTAATAACAGCCTTTTATTCTAGCGTCTGAGTCTAGAATAACTCTCTGAATAAAGAATAAAACAATCTGCTCTGCTTTCACTCCTGCACCTTTTCCATCCCTGTTGCCACGGCGATGGCCAAATGCACTTCCCATGCAGGCGCCGCACTTTGCTGTCTCCGAACTCAGGACACGACTGTGTTCCACCTTGAGGACGTTCATTTTTACATTTTTAATGACGGCTGATGGCGAGCACTGGAGCCCACCCACGCCTCCGGATCCACACCCCAGGAAGAACGACCCCCCCCAGGGAGAAACGCTGAAACACCACCAGAAACATCTCTCGGGATCATTAATATGAATAAACCCAACATAAACCTTCTACTCCTTTATTTTTGCTGTAAATCCCTCTGAACATGCGTGAGCCTGGAGATTCCTCAGCTTCATGACGGATTATCCTGAAGTCGGGATTATCTCTTGTTATTTTAAGTCAGATATAAAAGATTATGACTTAATGGGATGTGTGAAATCAGACGGAAGACGCTGGGGGGCTTTTCCTCCAAAGAAAAGGAGTTCATCGTCCGATTACAGCGGCTGAGTTTCATCCCCGGCTGGGGGGACGACACGACCCCCAGTCTCAGGGTCACGGGCGATTCTCTGGAATATCGTGATCTAAACTCCGTGCGACGCTCTTCCCAAAGGCGAGCCAGTTGCCCACATGGGGTCGCCCACATGGGGCAAAGACGTTTGAGCTCTGCAGTTAACAGCTGATAGCATCAAATGCTAGCTTTACCAGGGTAATTAGCTTGTGCGCGGCGCTGTCACATCCAGAACCGAGCCGTGTCTGACAAAGAGGAAAACTTAAAGGGCAAGAAAACAAGAGGGGGACTCCCCGGGGTCAGCGCCACCGCCGCCAGATTATGGCACCAAAGGAATCCTGGGAAGCGTGTTGATGAGGCCTGACACGTTTAGCTTAGCCGCCGCGTTCTCTGGTATCCTTACAGACGCTGAGAAACGACCTCACGCCACAGAAGATTCTTCATCACGTCATTAGCTCCATGCGGCGGAATGCTAACACACGCTGAACGTTCATGTGCAAAGGACTGTGGGTAATTAGCTTGCTAGCTCATGAGTACGTTTGTGAACTACATGTGTTTTTTACAAACGGCTGAACGAAGTGCCGGTAGCTTCATGCTAACGCTACGCTTCATCCAGGAAGAATTTTCTTCCTCTGCGTCTCAGGTAGACCGGCTCATTCTGCTCCGCTAAATGCTAGCATTAGCTGAATTAGTGTTTCCAGCGTCACACACGCATCTATTTATTATTAACCTTTATTTATCCAGGTGAGTCCCATTGAGATTACAGATCTCTTTTGAGATCTAAGGATTGGCGCTAACCTTCCAGCTAGCCTCAGAGCTAATGAACACGTGCTGACATCTTTAAACCCTGGACTGTTTCATCACATTTGTGATGTTCACAAACCCCACCCCTAACCCTAACCCTAACCCTAACCCTAACCCTAACCCTGACCCCTAACCCTAATCCCTAA
Organism: Antennarius maculatus; assembly: GCA_013358685.1. NCBI lineage: Eukaryota > Metazoa > Chordata > Actinopteri > Lophiiformes > Antennariidae > Antennarius > Antennarius maculatus. The sequence continues at coordinate 266,266 of CM023628.1, forward strand.
CTCTAACCCCTAACCCTAACCCCACCCCTAACCCCTAACTCTAACCCTAACCCTAACCCTGACCCCTAACCTTAACCCCTAACCCCCAATCCTAAACCCTAATCCCTAACTCTAACCCCTAACCCTAACCCCACCCCTAACCCTAACCCTGACCCCTAACCTTAACCCCTAACCCCCAATCCTAAACCCTAATCCCTAACTCTAACCCCTAACCCTAACCCCACCCCTAACCCTAACCCTGACCCCTAACCTTAACCCCTAACCCCCAATCCTAAACCCTAACGCTCCCAGCTGCACATTTTCACCCAACAGTTTATTGCTCCGTGTCATTTTGGGCAACTTCTGCATCAACGTGAAACTTGTGGCAAACATTGTCCTGGAAACGTCCAACACTGGAGCCTCTGGACCCCCGGTGGTCCTGAGCCTCTGGACCCCTGGTGGTCCTGAGCCTCTGGACCCCTGGTGATTCTGAGTGGCCCAACGCCATCTCATTTATTTATGTCATGTAGATTCTGCCCCGTTTGCCCGGCGCCAGCCCCCCCCCCCCCGGGGTGAGACTCTACCCTTCCTCCATTTCTCATCCAGATCTGATTTGTCTTTTTTATTGCTGCATTTTCCATTTGATTGACTTCTGAGTAACACTTGTGTCCCGGTTCTGCGTCTCCCCAGCTCCAGACGCTTTCAGGACCAAATGGGCAGAGACAGCCCCCCCATCGCCGGGGGTGTTGTTCTAAGATCGGGCTGGAATCAGAGGTTTTGTCGGTTTCAGTTAACCGGGGCGCCGCTAAAGAGCTTCATCAGGCTCGGCTGCACCGGGGGGGGGCCTCAGCGCCGGCTGAGACGTGTCGCCGCCTGACAGCTAAAGTAGCTGAGCGCATCGCTAACATGTTCCTTCCTGAAGAGCCTCGGGCTTCTCCTCCTCCTCCTCCTCTTCCTCCTCCTCCTCTTCCTCCTCCTCCTCCTCTCCTCCTCCTCTTCCTCCTCTTCTTCCTCCTCCTCCTCTCCTCCTCCTCTTCCTCCTCCTCCTCTCCTCCTCCTCGTCCTCCTCTTCCTCCTCCTCTTCTTCCTCCTCCTCTTCCTCCTCCTCCTCTTCCTCCTCCTCCTCTTCCTCCTCCTCCTCCTCTCCTCCTCCTCTTCCTCCTCTTCTTCCTCCTCCTCCTCTCCTCCTCCTCTTCCTCCTCCTCCTCTCCTCCTCCTCTCCTCCTCTTCCTCCTCCTCTCTCCTCCTCCTCTTCCTCCTCCTCCTCTCCTCCTCCTCCTCCTTCCTCCTCCTCCTCCTCCTCTTCCTCCTCCTCCTCCCCTCCTCCTCCTCCTCCTCCTCCTCCTCCTCCTCCTCTTCCTCCTCTCCTCCTCCTCTTCCTCCTCCTCCTCCTCCTCCTCCTCCTCCTCTTCCTCCTCCTCCTCCTCCTCCTCCTCCTCCTCCTCTTCCTCCTCCTCCTCCTCTCCTCCTCCTCTTCTTCCTCCTCCTCCTCCTCCTCCTCTTCCTCCTCCTCCTCTTCCTCCTCCTCCTCTTCCTCCTCCTCCTCCTTCCTCCTCCTCCTCCTCCTCCTCCTCTTCCTCCTCCTTCCTCCTCTCCTCTTCCTCCTCCTCTCTCCTCCTCCTCCTCCTCCTCCTCCTCCTCTTCCTCCTCCTCCTCCTCCTCTCTTCCTCCTCCTCCTCCTTCCTCCTCCTCTTCCTCCTCCTCCTCTTCTCCTCCTCTTCCTCCTCCTCCTTTTCCTCCTCCTCCTCTTCCTCCTCCTCTTCCTCCTCCTCCTTTCCTCCTCCTCCTCTTCCTCCTCCTCCTCCTCCTCTTCTTCCTCCTCCTCCTCTTCCTCCTCCTCTTCCTCTTCCTCCTCTTCCTCCTCCTCCTCTTCCTCCTCCTCTTCCTCCTCCTCCTCTTCCTCCTCCTCTTCCTCCTCCTCCTCTTCCTCCTCCTCCTCTTCCTCCTCCTCCTCTTCCTCCTCCTCTTCCTCCTCCTCCTCTTCCTCCTCCTCTTCCTCCTCCTCCTTTTCCTCCTCCTCCTCTTCCTCCTCCTCCTCTTCCTCCTCCTCTTCCTCCTCCTCTTCCTCCTCCTCCTCTTCCTCCTCCTCTTCCTCCTCCTCCTCTTCCTCCTCCTCCTCTTCCTCCTCCTCTTCCTCCTCCTCTCCTCCTCCTCCTCCTCTTCCTCCTCTCCTCCTCTTCTTCCTCCTCCTCTCCTCCTCCTCTTCCTCCTCCTCTTCCTCCTCCTCCTCTTCCTCCTCCTCCTCCTCTTCCTCCTCCTCCCCTTCCTCCTCCTCTTCCTCCTCCTCCTCCTCTTCCTCCTCTCCTCTTCTTCCTCCTCCTCTTCCTCCTCCTCTTCCTCCTCCTCTTCCTCCTCCTCTTCCTCCTCCTTCCTCTTCCTCCTCCTCCTCTTCCTCCTCCTCCTCTTCTTCCTCCTCCTCTTCCTCCTCCTCTTCCTCCTCCTCTTCCTCCTCCTCCTCTTCCTCCTCCTCCTCTTCTTCCTCCTCCTCTTCCTCCTCCTCTTCCTCCTCCTCTTCTTCCTCCTCCTCTTCCTCCTCCTCTTCCTCCTCTCTCCTCTCCTCTTCCTCCTCCTCCTCTTCCTCCTCCTCCTCTTCCTCCTCCTCCTCTTCCTCCTCCTCTTCCTCCTCCTCTTCCTCCTCCTCCTCTTCCTCCTCCTCCTCTTCCTCCTCCTCCTCCTCCTCCTGACTGGACTTTAGGTGTTTTGGTCCTAATGTGCATTAAGATCAAGAACACGTATTCAGTTGTGCTTTATGTTTTATTCTGACCTTCAACTGGAAGCGTCTCTGGAGGATCCTCTTCTTTAGCGTTGTTAGCATGCTAAACGTAGCCATTTATATTATTTTAAGAGGATTTTTTTTACCCCAAAATCAAGCAGGGGGGCGACTCACGGGGCGACCCGACAGAACCAGACTGGCAGCCTGGGGGGGGCAGGTCTGTGCTTCTCCGTGGGTCGGTGTGACGTTCATGAACCTCAGGAATATTTTTTTAGCAAGGCCCCCCCCTCAGGGAAAACCGATGGATTTGTCACCAAATTCCAATTAGAGATCCTTCAGCCTGATCAGTTCCTGTTCATTGATTATCAGCAATCACTGCCTTCGCCCTGCCTGTCTACCCAGCATGCATCTGGTGTAGGACTCCTGAAGCGTGACAGGAGATGAAGCGTGTAGCCGCTGTAACGAGCAAACAATTCAACAACACCCCAAACCGCTAGATTGAAGGGTCTGTGCCCCCCCCAACGGCCAAAGGGGGGGCCCTCCACACGTAGATCTGCCCCCTGATCCCCCACCATGAGGGCATCAGAGCTTTGAACACAATCAAACTCTGGAGGAACGTGTCAACAAACACGGTTCTGGGGGGGTCAGACTGAAGCCTGTGTGGCCAAGACCCCCCATCACGCAAAAGGAGGGACCCCCAGAGTTCAAGAACACTGGAGCCCAACGAGCCCCCCTGTTGTCCACAGGAAGTGTTCTAATCTGAAGGTGGAGCCTCGACCGAGGGGGGGGTAAACACTCACGCCCCACCAGTCTCATCATTGTGCTTCAGACCCCCCCCCTCCAGGTTGTTCAGAGACAGCAGCTGATTGGTGCCACCAGGTGAACCGGAGGACCGTCAGGATGGGGTCGGACACGGGAGCTCTGATTGGACGAAGGAAACTCCTCCCTTATTGTTTGAGTCGGACTCAAAGGTTCGGAATCAGGACTTCCTGTTGGTCAGGAAACACCAGAGTCCACCAGCAGGACGCCGACAGGAAGTCCTCAACCAGCAAAAGAGCATGGAATTAGCATGTAGCATGTAGCATCAGGAGCAATTGTGTATAATCTGCTCCTACAGAAGGGATTAGAACCAAACCCACGTGAGCCGAGGTGAACATTAACGTGATGAAGGCCTCCAGAGACGCCTCGTTCACACGCGTTCACACGCGTTCACACGCGTTCACACGGGTTCACACGCGTTCACACGCGTTCACTCGTTCACACTTGTTCACACTCGTTCATACGCATCATACATGTTCACACGTGTTGACACTCGTTCATATGTGTTCACACTCGTTCACACGCGTCATACGTGTTCACACGTGTTCATACATGTTCCACTCATGAACTGTGAGTCGCGACAGAAGCATCTGAGCTGCTTGTGAAACGGAGCAGCTTCAGTGAACTGAAACACGCTAACAGCGTGATGCTAACGCAGCATGGCAGCTCAGAGCGGCTCTATGCTTCTTTCTCAGCCTCACCAAGTAATTGGTGACCCCCCTGACACGGGGGGGCAGGAGGAACTGGTCCCAAGAGAAGCAAACAGGGTCAATCCGACACGGGATTTTCATACGTGACCACCAGAGAAAGACAGACCATGTGACAAAAAATAACAGAGGGGGGTTTGGTTCCTGAAGCCCCCCCCCCAGGTTAATCTGTGGACTGAAGGGTTTCTGAACTGAAGCTGCAGCGAAAATAAAAGTTATTCATGGAATCTGAGAACGTCTCCCCCAGGAAGACAAGATCGTCTCCTGAGATGAGACAGAACATAACAGGACTCCAGAGATTAGACCCCCCCAGAGAGACGAATGCAGTCAGACTCCAGTCAGAGACGTGCCCTGATGATGGCTGGGGGGTCTGATGACCTCCTGATGCATTAAACAGCTCATCACATATTCATTTGATCCTGAGAGCATCTCAAACATCTTAGAAACCAGTAAAGCGGTTCCTCCACACCTCAGCTCTCAGTCGATGGTTAATGAAACACGTTCCCACCGTCACCGAGCTCCTGTCTGGAATAAACGCTGTTGGAGGAAACGACTCACTCTAGGGACATGAAAGCTGATTCTTGAGTTAGCATTAGCTAACAGCCCGGTTCATTATTATGACTCCATGGATCCAGGACTGTAATCTGCTGCTGGAGCTGCTTCACGGCTCTCACACACTAAACTCTGGTTTGTACTTCTTCACTGTGCTGAGTCGGTTTAGTTCAGATGATTTGTCTCTGGTTGTTTTCTCTGTCTGGTTTTATCTAGCTTGTTTTTCTGATTTTAAAATGAATTATTTTTACAGTAATTTCCTCTTCTTTCAGAGCTACTGAAGGAACAGAGACATTTATAAATAAATTATATTAAAACTCGGTTAAACACACATCCCGACACAAACAGAATTATTTGTCGCTCTTCAAATTATTTATGGAAGAATTTCCAGCTGGACCAGAAGTTAGTTCCTTCTGCCCCCTCGTGGCCATCCGGTGTCATTACGTCACACAAGTTCTAACTACAGAAAAACTATTTAAACAACTGAGAAAAATCAACTATGGGTCGATTTCCCTTCCAAACACTGGTTTTGTTTTTAGTGTTGGTGTTTATTTAATGAGCTGATGGAGACGTAAAGTCGTTTTATCACCTGAAAGGCGGATTTATGAAGCCTCTGGTTAGTTTTAAAGATCAACAAATGAGTTTCCATAGAGAATAACTTCATATGCATCGATGATAAATTCACAGTCAAAAGAAACTCCTACTCTTCCAATGACAGCAGATCAGTCACTAATAAAAGTTGATTGATTGATTGATTGATTGATTGGTGTTACTCACCTGCAGCCAAACTGATGAATTCTTGAGCAAAAACAAATAAAAATAGACGAACAAAAATCAGCAGAAACTGGAAAAATGATTTATCGCAGACTAAAGGACAAAACACGAATATTTACCCAGAAATCCTTGCGACCTGTGCGCTGACCTTTCCCCTACAGCTCTGAGGCTCCTCTTCCCTGCTTCTGATCCTACAATGACATCTACTGGTCGAATGTGGAACTACACCCTGGATTTTTTTCACACTGAAAACTAGAGCAATCGGGACAATTTGGGAAATGTTCCCAGTTTAACACAGAGCAGAAATCACTCAGTGTCCCACAGTGATCACCAGTGGATTCACTTCTATAAGTGATTATATGACATCAGATGAATCGAGGCTTCGCCAGAAACCTTCAACTCAACAAACCCTGAAGGTTTTGACAGGCCTGCAGACACAGCGATCAATACCTGCTGATCGCCTCTCATCACACAGTGGGACACAAGCTGGGAGTCATCAGAACACACACACACACACACACACACACACACACACACACACACACACACACACACACACACACACACACACACACACACAATAAAGCCTGGGGTCCATCTGGGCTTCACGGAGTCGACAGAGAATAAATCCCCCAGAGACGTCACTCCAGATGGGTCAGAAACCAGGAAGGATCTCAGCCAATGACACGTGAGGAGATCCCCACGTGACCAAAAACAGGAAGTCACGTTCAAAATGATCATGAAGGTTCAGAAGAAAGTTCAGGGACGGACGGCTCCGGTCGGCTGGAGAACACGAACGGAAAAGATCCATAAACTAAAAATAAAGGATCAATACTCTGACTTCCTGTTTGAACCATTAGTTTATTAAAAAGTTCATCAAACTTTAAAACTAATAATCGAAGTTCACATTCTTTCACCCCCCCCCCAGGACACTCAGGCCCCCGGTGAAGGCCGGGAAGTCAGAGCCGAGGACGGGGCACCACTTCCTGCTGGACCACAGACTCCAGAGGTCTGTGGGTGGGGTTGTACTGAGGATCCTAAGGGGGGGTCGTCAGAGTATCAAACAGGGGATCAGAGGATCGATGGAGATCAGATCTAATGCTGGAATCTGAAGTTAGATTAAATAAATCTAATCTGTTATTAATCTGTGTTTAACATGAAGGAGACGACACACACTTCATCTGTGTGTGTGTGTGTGTGTGTCCACCTCACAGCAGGTTGCCGTGACAACAGAAACAGGAAGTGGGTATTTTGCGCTGGTTTTGTTTTGTGAACGGTTCACTGAACATTTACATCTGAAACAGGACTCGTGTGACTCTGAAACAGGACTCGTGTGACTCTGAAACAGGACTCGTGTGACTCTGAAACAGGACTCGTGTGACTCTGAAACAGGACTCGTGTGACTCTGAAACAGGACTCGTGTGACTCTGAAACAGGACTCGTGTGACTCTGAAACAGGACTCGTGTGACTCTGAAACAGGACTCGTGACTCTGAAACAGGACTCGTGTGACTCTGAAACAGGACTCGTGTGACTCTGAAACAGGACTCGTGTGACTCTGAAACAGGACTCGTGTGACTGAAACAGGACTCGTGTGACTCTGAAATAGGACTCGTGTGACTCTGAAATAGGACTCGTGTGACTGAAACAGGACTCGTGTGACTCTGAAACAGGACTCGTGTGACTCTGAAACAGGACTCGTGACTCTGAAACAGGACTCGTGACTCTGAAACAGGACTCGTGTGACTCTGAAACAGGACTCGTGTGACTCTGAAACAGGACTCGTGTGACTCTGAAACAGGACTCGTGACTCTGAAACAGGACTCGTGTGACTCTGAAACAGGACTCGTGACTCTGAAACAGGACTCGTGACTCTGAAACAGGACTCGTGACTCTGAAACAGGACTCGTGACTCTGAAACAGGACTCGTGACTCTGAAACAGGACTCGTGACTCTGAAACAGGACTCGTGACTCTGAAACAGGACTCGTGACTCTGAAACAGGACTCGTGACTCTGAAACAGGACTCGTGACTCTGAAACAGGACTCGTGACTCTGAAACAGGACTCGTGACTCTGAAACAGGACTCGTGACTCTCCACAGCTGAACTCACAAACAAACAAACACTTTAACCTGTGAGGAGATAAAGTGTCTCCATGGGGTCATAATGTGACGTTTCTGACAGACGGTTTCTATGGTAACGGTGTTGTTGGTCATAAACACACACTAACCCTCACACACACACTAACCCTCACACACATTAACCCCTCACACACCACAGCCCTCCTGGATTGGTGAGGTGTGAAAACGTTCATTGTTCCTTTAAAACAACTTTAAACTCTGGGAAACCAAACGGGGTCGAACGGGGTCAGACGGAGGTCGTGACCCTGGAACAGGTGGGGGGGGCTTCAGAAGCCCAGGGGGTGGGTGGGCACCACCTGGCCGTTGTCCACCATGCTGGTGGAGATGGAGGTCATGTTGCTGAAGAGCTCGTGGGCCTTACTGGAGCGCAGCAGGTTCACGTCCTGGACGATCCGCTCGTAGGCCTGGGGGGCAGGTTCACACGTTAGGGCCAGACGCAGCGCCATGACACCCCACTGTGACCCCCCCCACTGTGATCCTCCCACCATGGTTCTGGACTCACCTCTGTGCACCAGGTGTCACACAGCAGCTTCTCGTGCTGGGCGGAGGCCACGCCCTGTTCCAGAGAACGAGACGCCCTGACAGAAAAAAGGAGAGGGGGTCAGGGGGGGTCAGGGTTCAGGGCTGGGGGGGGAATGAGGCGGGGTGGAAGGCGAGGGGGGGCCTACCTGGAGAGAACCACCACCATGCTGTAGAGGGCGATGGCACAGTCAGCGATTCTGGACGTGACGAACTGTTGTCCTGCAGGAAACACACAACGCTATTGGTCCACACACACACACACACACACACACACACACACACACACACACACACTCACCGATGATCTTCTGGCCGTGTCTGCTCAGCTGCTCCTCTACGATCATCCCAAACTGCTCCACGGCGTTAACAGTCTGAGGGTCAGGAGGTCAGGAACATGTGACAGGAAGTGATTCAGAACAAACTGATCTCATTGGCTGCTGGACATTATCCATATAGAAGCCCGATGTTCACTGACAAGCTCCGCCCACCGACCCCCCCCATAGAAAATCATGAGAACATCTACCAGCTGTCCACTCTCTGCCAGCTGGGGGTGAACGTCTCCCTGCAGCGACAGTCCAGAGCTCAGACCCGCCGACCTGCAACCACAGAAGAAGAAAGGTGAGGTGAGGCTGAAACACCTGAGTCACCTGAAACACCTGAGTCACCTGAAACACCTGAAACACCTGAGTCACCTGAAACACCTGAGTCACCTGAAACACCTGAAACACCTGAGTCACCTGAAACACCTGAGTCACCTGAAACACCTGAAACACCTGAGTCACCTGAAACACCTGAAACACCTGAGTCACCTGAAACACCTGAAACACCTGAGTCACCTGAAACACCTGAAATACATGCAACACCTGAAAAACCTGAGTCACCTGAAACACCTGAGTCACCTGAAACACCTGAAACACCTGAGTCACCTGAAACACCTGAGTCACCTGAAACACCTGAAACACCTGAGTCACCTGAAACACCTGATTCACCTGAAACACCTGAGTCACCTGAAACACCTGAGTCACCTGAAACACCTGAAACACCTGAGTCACCTGAAACACCTGATTCACCTGAAACACCTGAAACACCTGAGTCACCTGAAACACCTGAAATACATGCAACACCTGAAAAACCTGAGTCACCTCAGTCACCTGAGTCACCTGAAACACCTGAATTACCTAAAACACCTGAAACACCTGAAACACCTGAGTCACCTGAAACACCTGAGTCACCTGAAACACCTGAAACACCTGAAACACCTGAAACACCTGAGTCACCTGAAACACCTGAGTCACCTGAAACACCTGAAACACCTGAGTCACCTGAAACACCTGAAACACCTGAAATACATGCAACACCTGAAAAACCTGAGTCACCTCAGTCACCTGAGTCACCTGAAACACCTGAATTACCTAAAACACCTGAAACACCTGAGCCACCTGAAACACCTGAGTCACCTGAAACACCTGAGTCACCTGAAACACCTGGAACACCTGAGTCACCTGAAAAACCTGAGTCACCTGAAACACCTGAGTCACCTGAAACACCTGAGTCACCTGAAACACATGCAACACCTGAAACACCTGAGTCACCTGAAACACCCGAGTCACCTGAAAAACCTGAGTCACCTCAGTCACCTGAATTACCTGAAACACCTGAGTCACCTGAAACACCTGAAAAACCTGAGTCACCTGAAACACCTGAAACACCTGAGTCACCTGAAACACCTGAGTCACCTGAAACACCTGAGTCACCTGAAACACATGCAACACCTGAAACACCTGAAAAACCTGAGTCACCTCAGTCACCTGAGTCACCTGAGTCACCTGAAACACCTGAATTACCTGAAACACCTGAGTCACCTGAATTACCTGAAACACCTGAGTCACCTGAAACACCTGAATTACCTGAAACACCTGAGTCACCTGAAACACATGCAACACCTGAAACACCTGAGTCACCTGAAAAACCTGAGTCACCTGAAACACCTGAGTCACCTGAAACACCTGAGTCACCTGAAACACATGCAACACCTGAAACACCTGAGTCACCTGAAACACCTGAAACACATGCAACACCTGAAACACCTGAGTCACCTGAAACACCTGAATTACCTGAAACACCTGAGTCACCTGAAACACATGCAACACCTGAAACACCTGAAACACATGCAACACCTGAAACACCTGAGTCACCTGAAACACATGCAACACCTGAAACACCTGAGTCACCTCAGTCACCTGAAACACCTGAATTACTTGAAACACCTGAGTCACCTGCCACACCTGAGTCCGAGCCAACTGAATCAGGTTTCTTCCCGTTTCAGGGCTGTGTGCTTCATGAACTACATGCTCATGGTCTCTCCTGTGGTGAACGTTCTTGTATTTCCTGTCTACACAGGAAGTCAAACCTTTTGGCTCTCTTGGCGAATTCCCCGGCCAGCAGCCCGGCGTTGCCGATGGGGTTCTTCAGCGCCCTCTGCAGGTTCTTCAGCTCTTTGCCGGCGTTCTGGAGGAGGGGGGGGGCACGGAGCGTTATGAAGGTCACGGCTGTGAGCTGGTTCACACTCAGGCCTCCAGGTTCCTTCTGCTCAGGTTCGATGGGCGGAGCTAAAGACTGCCGCAGCGAACCAGAGCAGGAAGAGAGACGGGGGCGTGTCTGTGACCTTTTTCCTGTCGGGGACTGACAGCCGTGATCGGAAACACGTGCAGAACGTGTTCAACCCGACCCGATGGTGGGGACAAACGGACAGGTGAGCTCACCTGGAGGCCGGTCAGGGCCACGAAGAGCCGCAGGATGTCGTTGGTTCCCTCAAAGATACGGAAGATCCTCAGGTCCCTCATGACGCGCTCCAGACCGGTGTCCTGGGGACGGGACGGTGGATGAGGCGTACAAACCGGCTCTCTAACGGGGGTTTCTGTGAAGGCGTGATGACATCACACCTTGGCCCCCAGCAGGAAGACGGCTCAGCCCGTCTGTCTGCGTGAGAGTGAGACAGGTGGCTCACCTTCATGAAGCCCATGCCGCCCATGATCTGAATGCACTCGTCAGTGACGGTCCAGGCTGCTTCCTGTCAGGTGGGGACAGAGGACAGGCTGTCAGACAGACGCCCCCTGCTGGCTGCAGGTGGAACTGCGCTCGGGGCTCACAGAGGCGAAGATCTTGCTGATGGCGGCTTCGATCTGGAAATCCGTGGATCCGTTGTCCATGTTGGCGCTGATCATGTAGGCCATCGACTGCAGGGACAGGAGAGGTGAGACGCTGGGGAGCGAACGGGGGGGGGGTGAGGGCATCAGGGGGGGTCAGAGGGCGGGGGGTTCACCTCCGTCACGTAGTGCAGCATCGCCATGCGAGCCAGCTTCTCCTGGATGACCCCAAAGTTGTGGATCTTGTTGCCAAACTGAGTTCTGTTAGCGGCGTGCTCCGTCTGGTGAGGAAGATGACATCATCATCATTATCATCATCACGCCGAGGTCAGTTACAGAAACACCAATAATATCACCAATAATATCATCGATAATATCACTAATAATATCATCGATAATCTCACCAATAATATCAATAATATCACCAATAATATCACCAATAATATCAGTAATATCACCAATAATATCACCGATAGTATCATCAGTAATATCAATAATATCACCAATAATATCACTGATAATACCATCAAAAATATCACCAATAATATCACCAATAATATCACCAATAATATCACCAATAATATCAATAATATCACCAATAATATCACCGATAATATCAATAATATCACCAATAATATCACTGATAATACCATCAAAAATATCACCAATAATATCACCAATAATATCACCAATAACATAATAATAACATAATCAATAATATCATCAATAATAATATCCTCATTCTGGGTTCAGAATGGGGATATTAACCCTAACCCTAACCTAACCATAAATCTAATCCTAATCCTAATCCTAACACTAACGTTAACCCTAACCCTAAATCTAATCCTAATCCTAACACTAAATCTAATCCTAATCCTAACACTAACCCTAACCCTAAATCTAATCCTAATCCTAATCCTAACACTAACGTTAACCCTAACCCTAAATCTAATCCTAATCCTAACACTAATCCTAACCCTAAATCTAATCCTAATCCTAACACTAATCCTAACCCTAAATCTAATCCTAATCCTAACACTAATCCTAACCCTAAATCTAATCCTAATCCTAATCCTAACACTAACGTTAATCCTAACCCTAAATCTAATCCTAATCCTAATTTAACTGCAGGCCCCCACAGCTATCAGGTTTAATCCAGAGCGGGGGTGGAGGTGAGGAACGTGAACAGACCCATCAGGACGTCTGACCTTCAGTCTCTGATGTCAGCAGGACGTCACACAACAGACAGGCTACAGTGACCTGGGGGGGTTGGGGTGGGGGGGTGATACATTAACCCTTTCTAAAGCGTGCCCCCCTCCCGGGACGACTCACGGCTTTGGCGATGACGCCCCTCATGGTGCCGGCGAGGGCGGCCGACATGCCAAAGCGCCCGTTGTTCAGGATGTTCATCGCCACCTTGAAGCCGTCGCCCAGATTTCCCAGAAGGCACTCTGCCGGCACGCGGACGTTATCGAAGTGCACCTCGGCCGTGTTGGACGCCTTGATGCCCATCTTCTTCTCTGGGGGGCCGCTGGTATTAAAGAAAGGTGCACAGCGTCACTTCACTCCCTGTTGAACACCTACTAACAAACAGTGGAGGATTCTGGGAAATGAGGCTCACTGCGTCACCCCTCCAAACGAGCGCTCCACGATGAAGGCCGAGATCTTGTCCTGAACGGCGCCGGTGTCTGGGTCCTTCATGGGGGTCTTGGCGAACACGGTGAAGATCTCAGCCAGACCTCCGTTGCTGTCAGAGAGAAGAAAGAACTACAAACATGGCGGTGCTGCCCCCTGGTGGTGACAGCAGGAACCACACGACCCTCACCTGATCCAGATCTTTCCTCCGTTGAGCGTGAAGAACTCCCCACAGGGCGACTGAACGGCTACGGTTTTGATGGAGGCGGCGTCCGACCCGCTGCCTGCTTCCGTCAGACAGAAGGCAGCGATGTCCTGACCTGGAGGCCCAGACAGAAGCAAACGATCGCTGAGCCGTGTGATCGGCCAGGCTGGGGACAAACGTCACAAACGTGAGGGTGGGGCGCCGTCGTACCCGAGGCCAGCCTGGGTAGGTACTTCTGCTTCTGGGCGTCGTTCCCATACAGCAGGATCCCCTTGAAGCCGATGGACTGGTGGGCCCCCAGCGTGATGCCCACCCCCAGGTCGTAGGAGCCCACGATCTCCACCAGCCGGGCGTACTGTCAGACGGACAGACAGACGTCCCGTCAGCCGCTCATCACACCACATTCATCACGCAGCTGCGCCTCTGATCTACCTGTGTGTTGGAGAGGCCCAGCCCCCCCAGGCTGACCGGCACCTGCAGGCCGAAGGCCCCCATCTCCTTCAGCCCCTCCATGGTGTGAGCTGCCACCTTCTCCTCAGCGTCGTTCTGGGCTGCATCGTTCATTTCCTGTACAGAGATCAGAATCAGAGGAATGGGGTCACACAGGTCGAACCGGGGGGGTCACACAGGTTGGACCGGGGGGGTCACACAGGTCTGGATTTACCTGAAAGAAGTCGTCGACCGGGCCCACGATCTCCCGGAGGAACTGCTCCTGCTCGTCGCTCAGGCCTGCAGCAGAACACAGATCAGGGTTTCTACGGGGGGCATCAGGGGCAGGTGGAGGATCAATGGGGTAGAAACAAAACACTCTGATTTACATGAAGGGTAAGGAAACACCTGGGAGGTCTGGATCTGCCCCTTGAACATGTTGACCGCAAAAGATTTGGACTCCTGGAAAGTGATAAAACACTTCTTATCTCACGTATTGATACGGGCTGAACACGATCAATAATATCTGCGTTACGTACAGGAACTGTCTTCTTTTGCACGTCTGAGGCAGCCTGAACGCCGGCTGACGGTTTGTCCACAACTCTCTGAACACAAAGCCAATCAGAGTTGGAGTGATCAATCAACCAATCAATCAATCAACCTTTATTCATATAGCTTAATCACATCAACAAACGTTTCAAAGCGCTTTAACACCTCAAAATAAACCCAACGACTTCTGTTTACTTATCAGTTTACTGCAGTTCAGTTAGAACAGATTTAATGACATGAATAATAAACAGGAAATAAAAACCACCGTATCAATACAACTGGTGTGTGTGTGTGTGTGTGTGTGTGTGTGTGTGTGTGTGTGTGTGTGTGTGTGTGTGTATCCACTGAGGAACAAAATTTCTCCCCACGTCTGCTCTGAGTCACATGACCGGTGACCTTTCCCCTACTTCCCCGTTACATCATCAGCTCTGCTTTAGACACAACAAGGTCAGCCCGTAGTCTATACACACACACACACACACACACACACACACACACACGATGGGTCGATCATATCGATGAGGTCATCGATATATCCATGCTAATGCTAACAGGCTAAAGGCTAACGTTACCTGAGCAGCTCGACTCCCGTAGAGACGCGTGTTTCTCACCGGAACCAGCGGCCCGAAGTGACCCCGACCCCTGCAGCACAGCAGATAATCGATCGTTAATGGATTCGATCACACATAACATAATAAACATGAAGCTAGCGTTAGCTACGTACCCGGCCAGCACCGGGGGGAGCCTCCGGACGAAGCCGCTCAGTGCGGACCGGCTCACGGAGCGAAGCAGCATAATTCTGTCGTTAGAAAAGACGATATTAAACAGTAGTTATTAAATATGACTCAAACAATCCACACAAATGTTTCAGTTCAGCTAACAGTTAGCCTCCGGTAGTTAGCCCGGCGGTCCACAGCAGCCAAGAAACGACTAGTTTTTTGTTTAGAAAAGATTTTATATTCTGCACGATGAACAGAAAACACCGTTCAGTATTTGTTTATTAGTGGTTATAAATATTCAATACATACATTGATAAGTTATAAATCCACCGTCTGTCACGTCTGCGGTGAAGTCGACCGTCACCTCAAAATACTTTCTAGATTTGACTTCCTGGGAGCCTGAATTCCGTCTCCAACCGCGGAGCATCATGGGACATGTAGTATTTAGTGATTGGGAGCTGAAGAATAGTTCATCTGTCAAAAAATGACTTTCAGGATTTAAAAAAATCTAAATTTATTCACTAGAAAGGTGGAAATGAAAACCACCACATTCTTATTAACTTTTTTATATAATTCACTAACATTAAAACAGGGCTTTAAGCACCAAAAAGAAAACGAGTCTGGACAGAATGTTAAGTATCAAATTTATTCTCAAATACACAAACAAAGGTGGCGATATGAAATCAAACAATATGACACAGTCATCGTCATTCTTTTTGAAACGGTGAATCTTCATTTAGCACCTTAACAGTTCGGTTATACATGATTTATATAGTCACTCATAAAAAAATGAAATGGATGAATAATGCAAGTCAGTAACATAAAAATAAGCAAAGGGGACTGGGGTGGATCACAGTTACTTTAAGATATACACTGAAGTAATGGAGTATGGCACTCTGAAGTCGTCTCTCACCTGTTCGTACCTTCAGCCCGCATGGAGACGCCTCAGTGTCAGGGTCATGTGACCACGAGGCCTACACACAGTGACGACTGAACACATGTTCTCCTGACACATTTGGACCTATCTTGTGTTCACATTAGAGCTCACTGCTCCGTCCTGGTGTGTTTACATCAGAGCAGTGGACACACACAAGTTCTTTGTCAAACAATGAAGAAAACAAAGAGTTAATTCATGTACCTGGGGGGTGGAAACATTCTCTATAAACGTAAGGCACTGGTGTGGCTCCTGTTCTGACGTGATGATCCAAACACGGATGCAGGATCGTACCCATGATCCTTTTCAAGTACCCAGAAGCCCATGGGGCGGCTCTGACGCCGGGAGCTGGTTGGGGGAGGAGTTTCCTCTCATTAAAAGAATATCTGTAGGAAACCAGAGCGACGATCAGCTCTGAAGGACGTTCACAATGTTGTACCGAGAGTTTCCTCACAGACGGAGAAAGAATGAAACAGTTCTGATAGAGGAGATGAGCGTGGACCGAAGGAGAAACCAGACTGCACTCACTTTGTTCTGTCCGGTTTTCTTTTGTAAATTCTAAACCCTGTTCTCACCAAATCTGCAGCAAACCGCTGCTCTGCTGATGTCAGCTCCCCACGCCGCCTCCAGAACGCTCACGCCCTCCGGACGCCACGCCCTCTGGACGCCACGCCTACATGACGTCCACGAAGAACTCGCTGGGGTTGCCCATGGCCAGGTGGAAGGACTGGCGTGACGCCGTCAGCTCAGGCGGCACCGAGCCCAGGTCACGTGTGGGCGGGGCCCCGGGAGGCCCCCCCGGAGTGGAGGAGGGCAGCGGGGCCAGGGCGGGGTGCATGGGGGCTGTGGGCATCTGCTGGCCGTGGGGGAGGGTGTGGGCGGAGGCCAGGGCGGGGTGAGGGTGCTGGGGCACCATCATCACCATCATGGGGTTGTAGGGCAGAATGCCTGGCGGGTAGGGGGACATGTGGGGGGGCTGGGGCATGCGGTGATGATGTGAGCGCTGGGAGGAGGCGTGGCTGTGCTCGCTGGGCGTGGCCGAGCCGTGGCCCCGCCTCAGGCTGCTGCGGGTGGAGTATTCAGATTCGCTGCCGCTGCCAGAGCGCGAGTCGCCGCCGCCGGCCTCTCCGCCCCCCCCAGAGGGGGACTTCTCCCCTCCCCCCACGGTGCTGCCGGGGCCCTTGGTGCTGCGACGCCTCTCGCCCTCGCTTCTCGTTGAGCCGCTGCTCCGGCTCCCTGGGGGCAGAGAGAGAAGACCTGGGGGGTGAGACGGGAATGGGTCGGGGGTGTTCATTCTGCACACACACCAACAGGGGGCGCCAGCCTCACCTTCGCTGTGCTGACTGCCGGTGCTGCCGGGGGCGTAGCTGTAGCTGGTCAGCTCGTGGTAGGGGGGGGGCTGGCTGGAGAAGGCGTGTGTGGGGTACGGCTGGTAGGGGAAGGTGTGCATCATGGGCCACGGCGACGCCCCGGGGAGGGGCAGGGGGGCCAGTGTGTCCTGGTCAGACGCCCCGCTGGAGCCGTCGTTGTCGTTCAGGGACAGGTTGGCCATGTCTGGGGGGAACAGGACCAGAACAGAAACGTGTTCTCCATCAGGTCCTCAGTGGGCTCACAGCCTGAACACAGCAGCACACGCGTGTTCACACACACGTGTTCACGCGGTTTCACACACAACACACACTTACAGTTCTCACAGTCGCTCAGGTCTCCGAACACGTAGTAGCACTGCTCGGAGAAGGTGATCTTGTTGACGGTGTGTCGGATGAAGCCGGCCTTCAGCAGGTTGCTGGCGTACTTCCTGGCTTCACGCCGGTCCTGGAAGCCCTCGATGTGGTGGAACAGCCACTCCACCACGTCTGAGCCTGGTGAGACGCACGAGAGAAAGATGGTTAGATCACAAGAGAGGAGAGGGGGGGTGAGGACTGAGCAGAGACAGATCCGCTCCCCCTGAGTGTGAGAATTTGGGCGTGCTGGTGAAAACAGGGTGAAAATAACAATATAGCACCACCGATGAAAAGTTTGGAACACAACCTGATTGTGTGATTAAAAGGAGCTCAATCGTCATTATTTCAACACAGTGTGTCTGTTTGGGGACGATTGAACCACTTGAAGCCTTACTGCATTAAACAGGCTGTAAAACTCCTCCTAAAAACGGTCATTTGTGTGACTTAACCCTTCGCTCTCCATCCTCAACAACCTGTGAGCCAAACCTTCCCTGCCGCTCTGAAGCGGTGGGTCTCTATTACTCTGATGTAACGTCAGCTGGACTCAGCATCGCTCACAAACGACACACACTGTAAGGTCGTTACTCCTCGTGATGCAGCTGCAGGTGATTCTAATTTAACAGATGTTTCCACTCTGAGCGCTCTGGAGGGTTTTTCCTTTCCTAAGTCACACGGTTTTAATCCTAGAACACATTTCCTGCCCTGCTGGGTCCTGCTGGGTCCTGCTGCTCAGCCCGTTCATGAAGCTGAAGCTCCATGAAGGGTGTGCGCTCACCCAGGAAGGCGTTGGGGATGGTGATCTTCAGCCACATCCGGTCCCTGACCTCCAGGCCCGACTCGGGCGAGGCCATGGCTTTGGCCACAGACGCCATGTCGGAGTGCAGGGACAAGTTGAAGTCATCGAAACCTAAGAAACAGAGACATGGGTGGAAAGATGATGGGATGAGTGGGGGGAGAACGCTGAGCTGGGTCCGTTCTGGAAGGAGGGGCCAGAGCAGATTCATGGCATCGCCCCCCCATTTCATTAACTATCTGACACAGAAAGAAGCGAGGCTTTAAGTGAAGCACCAACGTGAGCGAACTGAGTAAAGAGAACATGAGGGGACACTGACGGTTCTCACGTTCGGTCTCGGTGATGGAGGAGGACGAGGTGATGGTGCTGAGGGAGGAGCTGCCTGGGAAGGCGGGGTAGGCACCGGTCATGGCCACCGAGTGGCTGACCCACGCCGCCGGGTCGATGGGTCTGATTGGTTCGTCTGCACAGGAGGGGAGGAGATCAGGAAGCGGTTACCAGGTAACCGACTCCAGCGTGGACAGGTGAGTGAACACAGATGGCCGTTGTGTACTCACTGCGGGGCAGCGTGAAGTAGCCCTGAGGGGAGGGGTCCCAGCACTTCGCCACCGTGAGGATGATCGGCCTGGGAAACATCCACAAGTCGTCACTATGCTGAACGCTGAGCACAAAAACACCTGACACCAGAAACACGACTCACCCTGGCTTGTGGACGATCTCCCTCAGAACACGGACCGCATCGTCGTTACTCATGTTCTCAAAGTTGATGTCGTTCACCTGGGAGAGAAGCAGAGCGTCAGAAATGAGTCAGACTGGACAGGAAAGACGTTCCTGCTGGTTTCACATCCGTCAGGAGCTTCCTGCTTTTGTCTCCAGGTGGGAAAGTAAACGCAAAACGGATTTCATTTAAGAATTCACTGGACGACACAATGAGGTCTCCGTCAAACAAGACAATAAAACATGGACGTGGACTACAAACATGGACGTGGACTACAAACATGGACGTGGACTACAAACATGGACGTGGACTACAAACATGGACGTGGACTACAAACATGGACGTGGACTACAAACATGGACGTGGACTACAAACATGGACGTGGACTACAAACATGGACGTGGACTACAAACATGGACGTGGACTACAAACATGGACGTGGACTACAAACATGGACGTGGACTACAAACATGGACGTGGACTACAAACATGGACGTGGACTACAAACATGGACGTGGACTACAAACACGTCTTCCTTCAGGACAGAGCCAGTCTCCTACCTGCAGCAGCATGTCTCCAGGTTCGATGCGTCCATCGGCGGCGACGGCCCCCCCCTTCATGATGGAGCCGATGTAGATGCCTCCATCCCCCCGCTCGTTGCTCTGGCCCACAATGCTGATGCCCAGGAAGTTATACTTCTCTGTGGTAGAAAACCAGAGGAGTGTTAATATTTAAAACACGCCTGTTAAAATCACAGCACTTGGATCCAGACAGCGTCAGAACTTGACAAACCCATGTTCAGAGTGACGGTGATGATGTTCAGAGACATGGTGGAGTCGGTCACGCTGCTGAAGGAGGAGGCCTGGACAATAAAAAGTTATTTAATGTGCAAACCGACAGAAAACGCTCCGGAGAGACGGATCTGAAGGAAACTGAGACATTACCCTCTCCAAACGCGGGGGGCGCTGTTTCCTCCGTCTGCGGTGGCGTTTGAGGAGCCTGGAGGCCGTGCTCTGCTCCGTTGCACTGCTGAACCTACGCAGTCGTGGGTCATGTAAAGGTCAAAGGTCAGCAGGAAGAACACGCCGTCACAGACCTTTAATGGGGTCGCTCCTGTCGCCCCGGCAGAAATCTAACGAGCTGCAGGACAATTTACACGTCCAGGTCCAAATAAAATATATTAAGAAATAGATTTCCGCACATTCAGGAAGAATGTTTTTATCCACACAACATCTGAAGCTCAACCTTCTGTTAAGTTACTGCAGGATCCAGAGTCACTGGTGCTCCAGAGAAGTTAACCCTCTGCTCTCCGGTCGACCTCTCACCTGCTCATGGTGTCATCGTCCTCCGAGTCACAGAAGCTGGTGGTCTCCAGCTCGCTGCTCATCACGGTGCTGGAGCTCTCGTAACCAGCCAGGTGGCGCTCTAGTCGGCTCTGGCCGTTCATACGAGGACCTGGAACCACGATTCAGGTTTGTTCACACCTACACCTTCCTGTTCCTTAACGTTGATTTGTGAGCCTTTCTTTCTTCTCACCGTGCTGCTCCACGCCATCTCTGTGGCGAGGCCTCTCTCTCCTGAAGGAAACCACAGACTCCGTCTCAGTCTGGTCATCTAAGGTCTCCACGCTGCCGGTGGCGTTGGGGCTACAGGAGAACAAACAGGGGGGTGACGTCCAGAGCGAGGATCACACTGACCGTCAACACGCAGCTGTGTGGATCTGCTGCCAAAGGCTGCACGGAAAATGTTCCAATGTTCAAACCACGTTCAGCAGGAATGAACAGAAATCCATTCATTCAGAAGGAGAAGCCGTCATCCTGCAGCCACAGCAAACAGTCAGAGAACCAGAGCGCCGCGCCCAGAACGGCGATTCACTCAGGGACGTGACCCCCGTGTGACCCCTGATCAAACCTAAAGTCACAAACTACATACAGGTCATGGACTAAGACGCTAAAGAACCATTTAATTACATCAGCTGCTCCGGAGCCTCGAGGCTCGATTCCTTTAGAGGCTCTCGTTCATCAGACCCTTTCAAAATAAAACGCTGAGGCTGCTCTGGTTTCATGCTGTGAAAGGGCTGCACAATAAATACTTCTGTCAGATTAACAGAGCAAAAACAGGTTCTCACGCTGTTAATCCCATGTTAATCCCACATTTAGTCAGTGTTTAGTTTTGTCTTGTTTGTTCTTTCTGCCTCATTATTTTATGGTTTTACAGTCTGGGCCTGTTTGGGCTGAATCACAACAGTTTCCTTCACGGTTCCCTACCCGGCTAACAGTCGCTACCCGGCTAACAGTCGCTACCCGGCTAACAGTCGCTACCCGGCTAGCAGTCGCTACCCGGCTAACAGCTGACTGGAGACGTTCCACAGAATACTGCTGTAACTCAAACAACACAGCCTACATGAATCTAAATGTCACCCACTGTCTGCTAAATGTACTGATGAGACTAATCTGAACAATCACCACTTGAACTGAATACGGTCACAATAATAATCAATTCCTTGTCCAGGGTGGCTGGAAAACTGATTCTTAACGTAACGTAACTTCGATTGGACGAGGACCAGTGAAACCAGGTGTGAAATCACACAATCAGGCTTCTCCCTCAAACGCTCGTGTTAACACGAGGGCGGCTCCAGCAGAGATCAGGTTCAGGGGAGCTGCTGTGTTCCTGCTCTTCTTGTTGTAACTGGATGCTGGGAGAGAATGAAATAACGAGGGAAACAAACGCAGTGGCTGCGTTAAGTCAGACGGGTGGACGCGGCTCTGAGGCGTCCATGCTGCTCCTGCAGAGAAATACAACCTGTGTGTGTGTGTGTGTGTGTGTGTGTGGTTCCCTTACTGGAACGAGGGCGGCCGGGAGTCGCCGATGCCCCCCGTCCTCTCTGCCGGTGGGGGCGGGAGAGGTGGAGGAGGGGGCGAGGGCTGGGCCGTCGTTTCTACAGGGGGGACCACCGCCACCGGGGGTTCAGCTGCCGGCGCGTCTGAAGAAACCAACTGGAAATAAAATAAAGACAAAGAAAAGGAGTGAGAGAAACAATACGGAGCAAAAAGGGAAGAGAGTGTGAGAAAAACAAGGAATGAAGGAAAGAAGGAAGGAAGGAAGGAAGGAAGGAAGGAGGAGGTGGGAGGAAGAGGGAGAAAAATGGGTGAGATGTCAACCGCTTTGACACAAACGCTGCAGTCTATTCAGTGTCTCAGGGGCCAAACGAAACGTTATCCCACACTTAACCTGTCTCTTTTCATTATCCAACAAAAGTGCCCCCCCCCACACACACACACACACACACACACAGCATCCAGTTACCGGTCATTAAGAGTGAGGAAACGCGAGGCGCTGGCGTTCAGACGGACGGAGCTGAACAAACGTCTGATGGAGCTGAAGGTCAGAGGTCAGGACGTTTGGAGGTTTGATGCCTTCAAGGAGTTCAGACAAAAAAGAAAAACCCACAGAGAGGCTCTGCATTCCCGTCCAAACACTTGGAGCGGATGCTGCTGCCCCCCCCCAATGGCTGTGAACATTCGTCTCCTGGACGCCTCCATCCATCTCTCTGTATATCACGTATCAGTCCCTCTGCCCCCCCCCCCCCGTCCCTCTCCTTGATGCTCCTAACAGATGCTCTGGCCCCAGAGCTGCTGCCTCAGGCCAGTTTCCTCTTTATTCACACGTTACCTGGGGGGCGGGACACAACCACTGGGGGGTCGACCAGAGGAAGGATGAGAAACAGACCTGCAGCGCGAGGCTTTTTCACTTCGACGAGCCGCGATTGGATGGTCAGAACATTCACCTTCCTCGTGATTGGCTCAGAACAATCAAAGCCCTCTGACTCCAGATGCTGCATCATCAGATTATTACTGTAATCTAGATTAGGATGGTTTTTCTGGGTTTGACTGGAGTCTAAATGGTCCAAAGGTCTATTGATTAGGACAGGAGGGTAGAGCAGGAAGTCTGACAGGACATTTAAATTCTAGCAGCTTAGCCGAGGCTACGTTCAACCCGTGTAGACAGAATTTCATTACGACCAACAGTGAAATTAGAGGAATTAAAAACGCATCCAGACGTTAGGCGTGAACAATTTAACAGTTTTATGGACTGGTTGAACTGGTAGTCACGTTACTGGACATGTGACTCAGATTCAGCTCTGGACAGATTTCTGTTCTCCTCTCAGATCCGTGTGTGTGTGTGTGTGTGTGTGTGTGTGTGTGTGTGTGTGTGTGTGTGTGTTAAACCTGGCTGGACAGATATTCCAGCTCAGCTTTCACACTGTCCAACATCTTTTTTTGGTTTCTTTTCCCAAATGTTTTCTGACAAATCACCAAATCCTGAACAACACAGACCCCACAGCGTTCCCTCAGGAAACCTTACATTTAGAAACAGTCCAGACTAGAACTGCTGCTCAACAGACCAGATTATTAATCTGGAGGGGTTTCAGGGAACAGTGGGGGATGACAGCTTCTTCACAGGAGGTCTCAGGGAATTATTGTGAGAAATCCAGACGGACGCAGCAGCTCCAGCGTGTCTTACCCATGACACCACTCTGCCGTTGAAACAGGGCAGCTTGGCTCCGTCGTCAGAGATCTCCTCCTTCACCACCCTGGAACACAAGAGTCAGGTTCAGGAGTCATGAAGGGATCTGCAGTCAGACGGGCGGGCGGACAGATCTGGATGGATGGGGAGGAAGGCTTGAACACAACAGAGGGTTTAGTCTAGTCGTAAGGAAACAAAGCTGGGGGGGTTAATAGTTTACATGTCAGACACATTAAATGTGAAATACGGGGCTGAGATGCAGACTGAGCTGAATTAAATCAAACCCTGGGTTGATTCTAAAACACCACTGGAACACATTCTGACAAGATGTGTGTGTTCTGTAAACATCTATCATCCTGTGTTTCACTCAACGTCTGACATAACAGTCCACCTTGACACACACACACACACACACACAGAAAATCCTATGATCCTTGAGATCTGTAATAACACTCTAAACCAAACTCCAACCCCGTTCCATTCCCACATCATGAGATGAGCGTTAACGGCTCAGATTCCAGGGAGATTAAACCCCTCAAAGTGGATCCGTCACAGTACCAGAGACTCTTCACTCACCAGAGGTCTTTATGAGTCTTAATCCAGACCAACAGGTTTAGTACCGAACAGAGAGGAACACCAAGAAACCCGGGGGGGTTCACACACTGACCAGCGCCAACACATTCATCCATGAATCCAGTGTAGGCGTGGACATTAACACACACATGAAGCGTGTGGCAGTGTTCTGATGCTGCGTTTGCCTTCAGGGTGTAGGTTTGAATCCCAGCCAGAGTCCAGAGTGTGTGGTCAGACGAAGGGTTAAAGACGTGACGACTGACGCGTCTGCCTCCACCTCCACTGTCAGTGTGGACGTTCAAAGAGCTGTGTGTGTGTGTGTGTGTGTGTAAATCCACCATCACGGACATACATCATAATCTAGCCAATCACACTGGATTCAAACTGTGTAATCATCTCAACATTTATACAGGTTTATTTGTCTTGTTTGAGTTTATCTTTTATTCTCTACAACATCAGTTGTGCTGCAAGGAATTAATTTAATTTTTATCTTAACTGGTGATTTTAACGCTTCTTTCACCCACTTTCCAAACAAACCACAGTTAAATCAGTGGGAACACGAGCGAGCTGCAAACCAGGGTCATAAAGGAGGACAACCAGCTCTCATTTACTTCCTGCAGCAGACAAGACACAAAGGAGCCTCGTCCGTCTGCTGACACACACACACACACACACACACACACACACACACACACACACACACACACACACACACACACACACACACACACACAACCAGCCTGGCTGCTCTTCCTCCATGTTTGCCAGAAAAGCAAACATTCTGTTTCGGTGTGTAATCCCCCCCTCTCAAAGCCAGCAGCCCCCCCACGGTGTTATTAGTACTCCACTAAACAGGCTGGACTCAACAGCTAGTCCACCAATACCTGACTGCTCCAAACCCCCCAAACCCTGCTGAGGGTTCTGATGGGCTGCTGAGGATCCACCAGCTGGTTAGTGGTCCAGTGTGTGTGTGTGTGTGTGTGTGTCTGCTAAATGTAAGCTGACAACTACACTTTTGCAAAATCTGATTTATTAAATCCTGCACATGCGCGCGCACACAAACACACACACACACACACACACACACTCTGGAAGTAAATGCATCTGGACAAACAGACTCCTCTTGTGAGAGAACAATTGTCTCCACTCCTCAGCCTCTGAACAAACAACACAGCAGTCAGGAGTCTCTACACACACTCACATACCTGAAGAACACACACACACACACACACACACACACACACACGCGTCTGTCCGACAGCTGGCCTCGTACCAGGCTGCTGTGATTGGACAGCTGACTTGAGGCGACGTTTGAATCGTTTCATGTGACGGTGTTCACTCAGGAGTGTGTGATACACACTATTTACCTCCAGAGGGGTATTTATGTGCCAGCCCCCCCACGAGGAGTTTCCCTGTTAGAGAGTGTGTGTTCACTGACAGCAGTGTGTGTGTTAAGGGAATCACGTCCAACTACACAAAGCACTAGAGGGACTCCACTGGGGGGTTTAAACCAGTCGGGGTCAGACACTGGGGGGACTCCACTGGGGGGTTTAAACCAGTCGGGGTCAGACACTGGGGGGACATCACTACAGGACCAGCGTTACTCAGACAGGAGATGTTATTCAGGTTTGAGCTGCTGGTTTATGAGAAAAATAAACATGAAGCACCGTTTAAGGTTTTTGATTTTTTTTTTTAATTCATCTCGTCACTTCCAGAACTCTCTACATTTGGGTTTCTGATTCCTTGTTGGACACAATATATATCCAACAAGGAATATGCTGTAAATATTTCTGTCACTACGGTAACGCCATCACATCACTGACTAACATTTAGAAAGTGTTACAAAAGAGGAAGCAGCATTTTTAACTGATGTACGTCAAAAATATGCAAAGTTTGAAATGACAGTTTTGTGACTGTCCTGATTGTTAACAAATTAACCCCAGACTTCAACACCTTTCAGGGTACACCCCCCCCCCCTCCTCAGGCTGTGTCTCCACAGGAGTCCCTGATGGGCTGCATTCATATTCAGATCACCTCCAACACCTCCAGCCTGTTCCAGCCCCCTGACAGCCCCCACTCTGGACCTGATCCCGGGTCCCGGTACCGTCCCCAGAGGAGACTCACTGATCCACCTCTAGAACGCGTTAACAGGGGCCCCCGGGCGAATAAACCACAAACCAGCATTCCTCTGCAGGAAAACCCACCGCAGCCACAGAAAAGAAAGATTAATTGATAAAGGAGACAGCTCTTTCTCTCTGCGGGGGTGGCTCGCTGGAGGGGGAGGGAGGAAGCCAGGGAATAAAAGTATGGCAGGCAGGCCAAACTGTTAAAGAGGGGGAGACAAAACCCTGGCTGGTGTCCCAACAGAAAGAAAAGGCAAAGATTTCACAAGATGATGGACTGTGTGTGTGTGTGTG
Source organism: Antennarius maculatus (assembly GCA_013358685.1). Taxonomy (NCBI): domain Eukaryota; kingdom Metazoa; phylum Chordata; class Actinopteri; order Lophiiformes; family Antennariidae; genus Antennarius; species Antennarius maculatus. The sequence goes on from CM023628.1 coordinate 292,841, forward strand.
TGTGTGTGTGTGTGTGTGTGTGTGGGGTGTTAGGGTAAGGAAAAGGGAATGCCCCCCCCCCCCATTGTAATGGGGATGTTTTCTCAGAAATGCCCCTGCCTACTGCCCCAGTATTTATAGCCCCAGACGGATGTTCACCGCATAACTTTGCTATTTCTGATTGGGGATGTGCCGGTGAATTGGGGGGGGGGCTTTATCACGTTTATTTCCCCCTCCCCACCCCCAGTCTGAACTGTTACCGACAGCCGGTCACGGGATTGGATTACAGGATTACACGTAAATATTAGTCTTTGCAGAAATTCATCTGGATGCTGGAGTCATTAACCCACATCTAACGGGATTAGAGCAAACTTTAACACTTTAATCCCACTAAAAACATCTTTAATCCCACTAAAAACATCTTTAATCCCACTAAAAACATCTTTATTCTCACTAAAACAACTTTATTCTCACTATCAGAGCTGAACTAGTAGTTCTCCAAACTCCGAACCCTTTTCTGCTCCGAAGCTAAATCAGTGCGGCTCACCCGAAGTCCTGGTCCATGGACTTGAAGAAGAACTTGTAGTTCGGTTTGTTCAGCACTTGTTTGAAGTCCAGTAAAGTGATGTTTTCCGCAGCGATCGGAATCTTCACCAAATACGGCGTCTCCTCCTCGTCGATGTGATAAATGATTTTAGTCTCCGCCATGACTGAGCTGAGTGTTAGCCGCTAGCTGTTAGCTGAGTGTTAGCTGTTAGCCGCTAGCTGTTAGCTGAGTGTTAGCTGCTAGCCGCTAGCTGTTAGCTGAGTGTCCGCTGAGGCGTAGCTGCTAGCTAGTTAGGTGCTAGCTGAGTGTCCGCTGGGAGGCGTTAGCTGTTAGCTGCTAGCCGTTAGCGAGCCGCGGCTAAGCGGCTAACGACGCGGCGGAGGTGAAGCGGTAAAGCAGCGGAGGCTTTCAGTCCGAGCGGGTGGTCGTAACGCGTCGTAAGCCGCTATGAAGCTCTCTCTCCGGTAACAACTCGCATTCCCTCCTGGACCGGGGGGCGAACACCGACAACCGGGCTGCATTCACCCGACCGGACGACCAGCAACTTTTCCCCCAACAAAAACATACAGGGGAGGGGGTCCGAAAAGTTTTCAGTACTTTTTTTGTGCGAGCCAACGCAGCGTGTGACGTCATGACGCCCCCTGATTTGCGTACGTGCCTTTGACCCCGCCCACCCGCTGTTGAATAGTCGGTAGTGAAAAAGTGGATTAATCGATCAGAGGCGCTGCTTTTCAGTCACTTTATTGGTTATTTTTATGTTTTTTATTTAATGGGTGATGCTATTACTGACAAGAGAAAAAAATCATTAATCTGTGATTTAGTTCTGGTTTTTACTGTCAGACTTCCATTTTATATAATTTGTTATTTTTCTTTTTTTTTTATCAATGCGGAAGGACATAATTTAAATAAACAACAATAACATTTTATTTAAAGATTTAGTTTAATGTATTTCAGTATATTTACAAAGGCAATGACAAAGTATGTTAAAAAAAAAAAACTTAGCAGGGATTGAATGCACAGGTATTATTTTATTATCCAAATGTGATTCTACCGTGTATAGTGACAATAAAGGCTTTCTATTCTATTTAAAAACATCGTTGTGTAAGAATAACTCAGTATTATTTTAATTGTTTAAGCTCTGACAACACATTCGTCTTATTTAAGACCTTTAAAGCATTACTAAATACATAGATAAATGTAGTTAAAACAAAAGTACACGACTGTAGACATGTATTTAAACTCTTCTTGGGTCAAATCAGGACTAAAAAAAGTAGCTTTTTTTTTTTTTAACAAATGGCCCTCTATCAAATATTACATGATATGGGGATTTTGGGAGAGTAATGTGTTTCACCAAATTACCACAAACAGGTTATGAACACAAAATCTTCCATTGTCATCTAACTGTGCAGAATAATATTAACTAAATAAAGAAAGGAGCACGCTGAATTTCCTTCTGTGTTAATAAAGTATCTATCTTGAATTCCTCATTAATAAATTGACCCTTCATCCATTTCCTAATGAACCACTAGAGGGAGCTCTTCATCAGTCCAGCATCAGTGAAGGACAAACAAACGCTGGAAACATGAAGTAGAATTCAATCTCAACCACAGAGCTCAAAAATATCTGCATTAAAATATTAGATTTCATATTTAGACATTTATAGATTTGCTACTCGTAAAAACATTTGTGAAATCTCATATTGTCTAAGCTTCCATGCCCCCCCCTCCAGCCTGTGGATAGTCTTTATGGCGTAAAGGTTAAGCGCTGCAGGATGGACCCCATCCCGTCTCCTTCTAGTGCTGCTTTCTGAAGAAGTGGGGGTCGAACACGACCCCCACCACACAGGTGATGACGAACAGCACCCAGAAGATGACGGCCAGCATCTGCACGCAGAGCAGCGTCCTCCTGGTCTGCTGGATGACCTCCTGCTCTCCCATCAGCCCCGGCGCCGTGCCCGTGCTGTAGCGCCCCCCTGGATGCATCTGCTGCACCCGCAGGCTGACCGTGGGCACGATGATGACGTGGGGGTCCCCGGTGCTGCCCTCCAGGGACAGCGCCATCCTCTGGGTGACGGTGGCCAGGCGGGCCACCATGGTGACGGGCAGGCGGAGGGCCACGGGGGGCAGCTTGGCCAGGATGTGGGAGCTGCAGGGCAGGGAGAGGGCGTCGCCAGCCGTCTCCAGGGGGGTGAGGTGGCGGCAGAGGGGGCAGCAGATGGCCGGGGCGCTGTGGGGGTCGCTGGGCTGGCTGGGGCAGAGCTGGATCCTCTGGAGGCAGTCGGAGCAGAAGACGTGGAGGCAGTCCAGCACGCGGGGCGACTGGCTGTGGTGGTCGTACTCCTGGTAGCAGATGGGGCAATCCACGTCCAGGAGCTCCCCAGGGGTGGGGCTGCGGGGGCCAGCAGCTTCACCCCCCCATTGGGGAGGTGGGACAGTGTCCCCGGTCATGGTCGATGGGAGCGGGGTGGATTCAGGGACATAAGACAGATGAACGTTTACTCAGAAGAATCTGTAAAGAGAAAACAACATGTAGTTGTCTGGGGAGGGGGGGTTCATCCTGAGCGCTGCTCCTGGTCTAACCAATGAATTCCACAGACCATGAGTCACAGCATTTATCCATTTAAACACCCCCCCCACCCCTCTCAGCAGCAGCGTGACAGCCTGCAGACTCATGACCCAAAGCAGGATATAGACCCCACCGACATGACCCAAAGCAGGAAATAGACCCCACCGACATGACCCAAAGCAGGAAATAGACCCCACCGACATGACCCAAAGCAGGAAATAGACCCCACCGACATGACCCAAAGCAGGAAATAGACCCCACCGACAGAACTGTAATGATGTCTCATCACGCCCGTGTTCCTCCTCTCATCATGACAGCAGCAACACGCTAACGGGTCCAGAAGGCATCGCTCAGAGACAGAAAACAGCTGTGACTCCTTCACTAGTATGATGTCATCGCCTCATGATGTCATCGCCTCATGATGTCATCTGCAGAAAGTGACAATGTCCAGAAGTATGTTTGTGTTAGAGCTCAGAGGTGAAAGGTCAGCGTGCCCGAGCCTCACCAAAAGCAGCAATGCATCGTGGGAAATGTAGCTTCCAGTTAGAATGAGTTAGCTTGTGCTACATGAGCTTTGCTAACAGGGGCGTGAATTATTTTAGTACCGTATGGTTTCCCTTGTCTCGATGCTAATGCTAAGCTAATGCTAAGCTAATGCTGGAGCCTCACACTGACAGTAACAGACTTCACTGCTTCAGAATGAAAATAAAATTAGCGTCACGACGTGAAACATTCCTTCTCCTGTCCGTCAAACAGTCTTTTTGTCGTCAGTCAACTCACATCAAACCTGCTGCTGACTCTTTCACTGTCACAGGAGAGACTACCTGACAACCCAGACCCCCCCGGGGGGCCTGTGGGTCTGTGATGCTGCATGGCAACGCCGCCTGGAGACGCCTGTTATCAACAAACTACATGTGTGGAGTTATTACAAACATACTGGAGACATCAAAATACCAGCAAATGAAGGAGAAAGAGTACTGGAGACGACCTGCTGCAGGCAGAAGAATGAATGAATGAATGAATGAATGAATGAATGAATGAATGAGTGAGTGAATGAATGAATGAATGAATGAGTGAATGAATGAATGAGTGAATGAATGAATGAATGAGTGAATGAATGAATGAATGAATGAGTGAGTGAATGAATGAATGAATGAATGAGTGAATGAATGAATGAGTGAATGAATGAATGAATGAATGAATGAGTGAATGAATGAATGAATGAATGAATGAATGAGTGAATGAATGAATGAGTGAATGAATGAGTGAATGAATGAATGAATGAATGAATGGATGGATGGATGAATGGATGGATGGAATGGAATGAATGAACGAATGAATGAATGAATGGATTATGGATGGATGAATGAATGGATGGATGGACGGATGGATGAATGGATGGACGGATGGATGGATGAATAGCCTCTGGTCTGAACGCTGGCAGCGCTCCATTAACACACGAAAGCAGGCAGATCGGAGGAAACTTACCCACAATGCCCACCTGCAGTCAGACACCCCCCTCTGACAGATCCCACTCGTGTTGGAACTCGTCTCCCCCCCAGCAGGTCTTCCTCCCCCCTCAGAGGCCGCTCATCCTTCAGGTCTTTGTCTCGTCTGAGCCGGGCTGCTGGTACTTCCTGTTTTCATCTCTCCGTCTCGCCCCCCCGGGACGTCCCTGAAGTTCCCTCCCCAGTAGTGAAACCAGGGTGATGAAGGTGAGCAGACGGAGCAGCGGCTCTGATGTCATCATGATTCCCCTCTGACAGGTGAGGGGGTGGGGGTGAAGCCACTGATGTTCTGACGTGTTTCTGGAGGTGCTGTAAGGGTTAATGTTCAGATGAAGGTCACATGACCGAAAGCAAAGGTTAAAGGTTATCATCAAAGTCAATCAAACCAGGAATCAGCAAACAGAAACAAACACTTCAAATGAAATGACATCATAGAATATGTTTAAGTCACCGTTTCTCCAGTATTTACAGAGACGCTGAAGCTGGAGCTGGAGCTGGAGCTGGAGCTGGAGCTGAAGCTGGAGCTGGAGCTGGAGCTGGAGCTGGAGCTGGAGCTGGAGCTGGAGCTGGAGCTGAAGCTGAAGCTGGAGCTGGAGCTGGAGCTGGAGCTGGAGCTGGAGCTGAAGCTGAAGCTGGAGCTGGAGCTGGAGCTGGAGCTGGAGCTGGAGCTGGAGCTGAAGCTGAAGCTGGAGCTGGAGCTGGAGCTGGAGCTGGAGCTGGAGCTGGAGCTGGAGCTGGAGCTGGAGCTGGAGCTGGAGCTGGAGCTGGAGCTGAAGCTGAAGCTGAAGCTGAAGCTGAAGCTGGAGCTGAAGCTGAAGCTGAAGCTGGAGCTGGAGCTGGAGCTGGAGCTGAAGCTGAAGCTGAAGCTGGAGCTGGAGCTGGAGCTGAAGCTGGAGCTGAAGCTGAAGCTGGAGCTGGAGCTGGAGCTCAAGCTGAAGCTGGAGCTGGAGCTGAAGCTGGAGCTGAAGCTGAAGCTGGAGCTGAAGCTGAAGCTGGAGCTGGAGCTGAAGCGTCCTCCTGACCTCTGGTCCGTGTCACCACCAGCTGAAGCTGAAGCTGGAGCTGAAGCTGAAGCTGGAGCTGGAGCTGAAGCTTCCTCCTGACCTCTGGTCCGTGTCACCACCAGCTGGAGCTGAAGCTGGAGCTGAAGCTGAAGCTGGAGCTGGAGCTGAAGCGTCCTCCTGACCTCTGGTCCGTGTCACCACCAGCTGAAGCTGAAGCTGGAGCTGAAGCTGAAGCTGAAGCTGGAGCTGGAGCTGGAGCTGGAGCTGAAGCGTCCTCCTGACCTCTGGTCCGTGTCACCACCAGCTGGAGCTGAAGCTGGAGCTGGAGCTGAAGCTGGAGCTGGAGCTGAAGCTGAAGCTGGAGCTGGAGCTGAAGCTGAAGCTGAAGCTGAAGCTGGAGCTGAAGCTGAAGCTGGAGCTGGAGCTGAAGCTGGAGCTGGAGCTGAAGCTGAAGCTGGAGCTGGAGCTGAAGCGTCCTCCTGACCTCTGGTCCGTGTCACCACCAGCTGGAGCTGAAGCTGGAGTGACGCTCTTTAAGGGGGACAGACAGGGATTCTTGGGAACCGATGGTCAGAAACGTTCCAGGTGGTTCCTGGTCCGGTTCCCAGACCCGCCTGACGGGTTCAGCGCTGCTGACGTGCCCTTGAGCAACAACACTAACCGTCATTAACCCGCCCCCGTCAGGCCTGTCTGAGCACGAAACACACGCGTGTTCTCTTTGGAGACGAATGACGGTGATCACACTGATCACACTGATCACACTGATCACATTGATCACACTGATCACACTGATCACATTGATCACACTGATCACATTGATCACACTGATCACACTGATCACATTGATCACACTGATCACATTGATCACACTGATCACACTGATCACACTGATCACACTGATCACATTGATCACACTGATCACACTGATCACACTGATCACACTGATCACACTGATCACATTGATCACACTGATCACATTGATCACACTGATCACACTGATCACATTGATCACACTGATCACATTGATCACACTGATCACACTGATCACACTGATCACACTGATCACACTGATCACATTGATCACACTGATCACACTGATCACACTGATCACACTGATCACTTTGATTCGTGTGTTGATCCTGTTATATTCCGACTGGGCGGCCCTGAAGAAAGGAATGCTGGGAGCTGGACAGAAACCAGGAAGAACACAGGAAGAACTGTGTGTGTGTGTGTGTGTGTGTGTGTGTGTGTGTGTGTGTGTGTGTGTGTGTGTGTGTGTGTGTGTGTGTGTGTGTGTGTGTGTGTGTGTGTGTGTGTGCTGGTTTCTGAGAAATCAGCATGAAAGCAGGAACAGCTGATAGGAGGAGGCTGTTTGGGTGTTACCGTGGAGACGATGATGTCATCCACAAACACACCCCGGTGGTCAGCGAGGGCGGGGCTGTAGTACATGTTAAACAATAGACTCAGACGGGGGGGCTCTAGAGGTCATCACTGATAGATTAGAATCCACCTGGACGTCACCGACCAGCAGCTGTTGAGACATGGGGGGGGGCTGTGAGCGTGGGTGTGTGTGTCGGTAAGTATGTGTGTGTCGGTTGCATCATCTGTGTGTGTGTGTGGGTGAGTCATGGGTCTGGACTGATTGGCTCAGGCTACTTCCTGCTTCCCACACACTTCCTGTGGCGGTGAGGTATAAGTCTGGGCGGCCCCCCCCAGCGTCTGTTCACTGCTGGAGGATCCACGGGCGAGGATGTTCTCAGAGCTGGAGGATTCTCAAGGGGGGGTGTTGTCAGAGCTGGAGGGTCTTCAGGGGGGGGTGTTCTCAGAGCTGGACTGTGGGGTGTGTTACCGGGGCTACGACCCCGGGCGGCGGCGCCCCCTGGTGCTGGGGTGTAAACACGTCTTCTGTGAGCGCTGCCTCGTGACCCTCTCACGCCCCCGGGGGCCGGAGGCGTCACACCGGGGGCCTGACAGGTGCGTCATCTGCCCTCTGTGCCGACAGGCCACGCCCATCCCCGGAGACGGGGGGGTGGGACTGGTGCTGCCGGTGGATGGGGGGGTCCTGGAGCGGCTGCTGGCCCGTGGGCCCCCGGAGGAGGAGGAAGAGGAGGAGGAGGACCAGGGGGGGGTGCCGCTGCCAGACAGGCCCGGCCAGGAGGACGAGGCCCCCACCGGGTCTGGGGGCGGGAGGCTCCGGAGGTCCTGGAGGAAAGTCCTGAAGAAGATCAGTGGGCGGAGCCTACGGCAAAGGGGCGGAGACAGTAAGTAGCCTCAATAGCCAATAGAAAGAATCAATATTAGAAAACCTACTGATCAGAGGAGGTGATGACTGACTGGAGGACTCAAGTTCGGGTGTTTAATTCAAACCAAACTTTATGTGAACGCATTCCAGAACACTCTTCTCATTGGGTGCTCCGGGCTCCTGGGGGCCCCCTGGTGGCCGCGGGGGCCAACAGCAGCCAGTCTGAGTCAATAAGTCAAACCCGACTCTGAAGACTCTGATTTAGGAATGAAACTTACTTCCTGTGACGTGTCCTGTTTCCTGCTTCCTGTTTCCCAGAATGCATTGCTGCAGCTGACATGAGGAATCTGGCCCTGATGACCTGCTACATGTTCTAAAGACTCCAGAAACGCGCATCATATATGTTTACTGAACGGTTCCACTAAATGTGGCGAGACAAATAGACACTGATCATTATTTTATGAACATGACTCAGCTGATTTGACCACTGGAGGACAAAATGGATTATTTATATTTATGATTGTATTTATTGATTAGTTTTTATGTATTTAATGACAAATAAATACCTGACTTGAAGCCTCTGGGACTCCTTCTTTAATGTGTGTGAAACTGGAGCAACAGGCTCCATCACTGTTTCCACCACACACACACACACACACACACACACACACACACACACACACACACACACACACACACACACACACACACACACAATTAAAGGCAGACTTTAAGAGTCCAGCAGGGAAACAGAAGTAGATGAATCAAAGGGGAGGTGGTAATACTTTATATTTAAATACATCATTGATGAGCTGAAGGAAGCAGGAACCCCCCCCCCCCCAGGCAGCTCCAGGTGCATTCCTGCAGCCAGGTGAACTCTATCGTTACCAATCAGACCGTCACCGGTCTGGTACATTCCACACGTGATTGACGGCTTTAACAGACGTCCATGATCTGCTCTGACATCACTAAAACCTGAAGGAAGAGTCCCACAATGCCTGCCCCCCCCAGGTAATGTTTGCTTGTGTCTCAGCGTTGACATGAAGACGCCCTCAAACACACTCCTGCTGGTCTCTGCTGTCGTGTCGTTGGTCAGGTGTTCAGGTGTGCGACAGGTGAGCTCACACACACCTGTACCCGCAGCGTCAGCAGTTTCTGTCTTAACGGTTCACTGACAAACGTCACGGGACGTCTGTCTGCTGCGGAGGTCAGATGACAGCTGACGTGTTGGTGTCCTGGAACTGATTAACTGATAGAAACCCCTCAATGGTTAATGTTAAAGCAGCATCAAACGTTCTGGACAGACGAGCGTAGCTTCAGAGAAGGTTCTGCTCTTGTTTTGGTGATTTATTTAAATGAGGACACTTCATGACAGACGAGAACATTTATTGAAGGACATCTTCTCCAGCGTCACGCTGGACAGAATGTTTTATTTCTAATGTCTTCTCGTCCACATTCAGCCGGTCCAATCAGAACCCTGGTGGACGACCCCGCCCTGAATCAAACACACGTTCCTTCTGGTGGGGGTCGGCCATCGGCTGAAGGAGGGATCCAAACCAGAGCTCCTGGGAGTTCCAGACCCGTCCCATCAGGCACTGACCATCAGCCGGCCCCTCTGGGGGCCACAGACGGTAACTTTATTGACACTGGAGTCGCAGACAGACGGTCTGCAGAGGGAGGCGATGGAGGGGGGCGATCCAGCCGAGGACAACGCCTCGACAGATCCAGAGGAGACGAGCTTCCCCTTCGGGGGGGAGCAGGAAGGAGGACCTCAGCGATGGTTAGGAAACCATCAGCCGGTGCGTTCCACCACACGTCTCCTGTTTCTGTTTGGGGTCCTGATCACGTTCAGAACCCCCCCATGGAGACAGCGAGGACTCCCCAAAAGAGGGAACATGAAACAGTTCGTCCCTCCTCTGCTTCAGCCCACACTCCAGGCTCCAGGGGGGGCTACAGCTCCAACCAGCTCTGTGGGGGGGCCCCGGGGGACCTCCAACAGGATCCAATCAAACAGATTTATTGTCTTAGGAAGTCAGACTCCCCCTCGTTCACCATCGATCAACACGGTAGGCCCCCCCGTCATGAAACAGCATCCGGGCCCAGAAGGATTCCCATCATCCATCACTGATGGACCGAGACGCGTGAAGGTCAAGTCCTTCCTGCTCAGGGGCTCCACGGGGGGAACTGGAGCTGCTCCCCAGACCCCCCACGAGCAGAAGTCCACCAGCCCCCCAGATGGGGGGTTTTCTCCAGTCCACCGACAGGAATCACTGATGGAGGAACCGAATCAGACCAAGATGAGTAACACCAATCCAATGCATGCTAATGCTAATGCTAACGTGGCTCCACATGCTGCCCAGACAGATGGGTGTCCCCAACATCGATGCGACCCCCCAACAGAGACCGGTCCTCCTGTTCCAGGTAAACACACCTTAGACCCTCAGGATCCACAGACCAGCAGGGAGACAACAAACACACCTCCACTGACCATGGGGGCCATCTACAGGTTCAGAGGGTTTCTGAACCCCAGAAAGGAGTCTAGGACTCTCTCCCCTGGGGGGTCAGAGGACAGGATGAACTCTCCACGGCCCCAGACGTCTGGACAGGCTGCTGGAGCTGGAAGGAACCCAGAAGAGCGACGGGTCAGGATCTACAGGAGGAGAGACGGTCTCAAAGGACTCAGACCTCCAGCCCCCCAGGGACTCAGACCTCCAGCCCCCCAGGCACTCAGAGCTCCAGCCCATAATCCAGATGAGTCTGATGGGGTTCAGCCTGGATCAGGGGGAGTTAGGGTGAGAAGCTCTCAGATCTGGAGACCGGAAAGCAGTGAGATCCATCAGTCCGATAAAACGGACCCGGGTAGCAGCCGTGTGTCTGCACCCGGTCCACATGAGAGACGCAGTAGAGACCCAGAGTCTCTCCCCGGGGGGGGGGGGGGGCGATGAGATCTATTCCACCAAGGACCACAGCACCCCCCATCTGGGACATCTGGAACCAAACCCCCTCCAGCAGCAGGAGGCGTCACCTGGACCCACCTCAGACCAGCGGGCCAACGCCCTGAACCCGGACCAGAACCTGAGCCCAGAGCCCCTCAACCAGAACCCCAGAAGGTCAGCCTGCCCCCCCCTGGCCCCCCAGCAGCACCGTGAGAGGACGATGCATCGATGACATCACAACGATGGACCGGTCACCGCCGCCCAGTGGCTCCAGCAGCTCGACTCAGCCCCCTCCCACACCGACACCGACGTCAGCAGGGGGGGGTTGTTCACCGGTGTCAGAGCGACGGGAGTCCAGACGGGAGGGGGGGAGGAGGTGATGGAGCCTCAAACGAGACGAGACTCAGTGAAGATCCATCAGAACCGGTTTATCTACGAACATCAACAGGAAGCGTCTCCTTCAGGCGCTGGAACCGTCCCAGTATGAATAAACCAGTAAAGGCTGGAGAACAAACCAGTGTCTTTCTGTTCTGAAGGGTCTCTGCTGCCTCCCTTTACAGTCAAGTTGGGACTCATTCAGTGTCGATTCTCAAGACAAACATGGAAAAGATGTAACATCAATAAAATCAGGACATTTCTCATCCAGCAGACACAGATTAAGATGTTTGTGGTGAATTGATCATCAGATTAGGATTACCAGGAAACATTTAAAACACAATGTTCAGTAAATCGTTCCCAGCTGACTCGGCATGTTTGTCCGATGACATCATCAAAGTCAGACGTCAGCGGTCTCCTGGAGAACCACGTGATGAGAGAACGTTTGGTAGGAACCTTCATGAAGGTCACGTTTGAGGCTCCTCCCGCTGGTCGTGTCCTCGTTTCCCAGCAGCAGCGACCCGGCGTGCTGACACACATTTTCCATCTCCGCTGTGGAGCTTTCGGGGGGGGGTTCTCCAGCATGCTGGTCTGTGGGTTAACTCATGATGGAAAAACATGTTCCTGGTGAGAAGGAACTTCTGACCTTCAGAAGTTCTGCAAAGAGAAAAGAAGGAGAGGTGTGTGTGTGTGTGTGTGTGTGTGTGTGTGTGTGTGTGTGTGTGTGTTTTCACGTCATCCTGTTAGTCTGATGTGTGAGTAGTGGTGGGACAGAGAGAACTCTCCACTAGGGGGTGGTACTCATCCATAGTATGGCCCCGTGTGGCCCCAGGTCCTGGATGTTGTGGGTCTCACGGTGTGGATTGAGTCAGGACCAGAGACCAAGCAGCTCCTCTGACGGGATTGAGATTATAAAATATAACGGAGTTTAAACTGGGGGTAAACTCAGATTCCTGCAGGTTGTTAAACTGAACATCCGACTGGTGCTGCATGTTTCCACCCCCCCCCCACCACCACCACCACCACCACCAGCACCTGACCCTCCACCAGCAGCACCTAAACACCAGTTCTGTGCTTGTCCACAAGCTGAAAGGGGCCCCACGGTGTATTTGTGTGTGTGTGTGTGTGTGTGTGTGTGTGGGGGGGTGTCTGAGGAATCTGCCAGTCAAAGTTAAACACATTGAACACTGGATTAACGCCTCCCTCCAAGCCCCCGCCTCACCGACACCCCCATCACAATACCCGTGGAAACTCTGGCCGTCCCGTTTCCCAGAGAGCATGGAGGCGTTTGAGGCTCCCGCTGCATGGAGGCGTTTGAGGCTCCCGCTGCATGGAGGCGTTTGAGGCTCCCGCTGCATGGAGGCGTTTGAGGCTCCCGCTGCATGGAGGCGTTTGAGGCTCCCGCTGCATGGAGGCGTTTGAGGCTCCCGCTGCATGGAGGCGTTTGAGGCTCCCGCTGCATGGAGGCGTTTGAGGCTCCCGCTGCATGGAGGCGTTTGAGGCTCCCGCTGCATGGAGGCGTTTGAGGCTCCTGCAGGCCGACATGTCCAGACGTCGTCCTGCAGGAGCCTCAAACACTCCTGTTTTTGTTCTGCTTTTGTCTGTGTGTGTGTGTGTGTGTGTGTGTGTGTGTGTGTGTGTCACAGTGCTGTTCTTTAGCAGAGCTGCCCCCCCCCTCTCCTCCTGCGAGGGGAATTCTGCTCCATGTGTCTGCGGTTTTCAGGGAGCTTTTAAGAAAAAAAAAGCACAGAGGCCTCACAGTCCCCCCCCCCCCCTCACAGCCCCCCCCCCCCCTTAACCCCGTCCTACCTCCTCCCTCCCTCCCTCACTCGCTCCATGTGGCACTTCTCTACTATTTCAACCTTTTTCTCAGACTCCAGCGGCTTTTTTTGGTTGGGAGGGGGAGGGGGGATTGGTTTTGTGTGAGAGGACAAACATTCTCTCCTCAGGCGCCGTGAGGAAGAGGACGGGCTGACGGGGGGGGAGGAGAAGGGCTTTCTTTTTGACAAAGGGGGGGCAGTGAGACATGAGGAAACGGATGCATCGGGGGGCATCATAGATCAGATTACCTCACATGTGGGGGGCTAACTGTGTGTGTCACCAGCATTCAGACCCAACGGAGTGCCCGGGGGGGGGGGCTGAACCCCTGGTCTGATGATGGGATGGAAACACTCAGCGCTCCACTGGTGAACGTTCACACGTGTTACACCAGCAGAAGTCATTTCCGTGTCCTTCATCACGCCAGCTTCCAGGCTCTGCACAGGAAGTCATAAAGCAGGAGGACTTCCTGTGTCGTTGGCGGCGCCGGATGAACACGCTCAGACGTCAGACTGGGGACACACCGGTCCTGACGCCGGCTCCAGACAGGCTTTCAGGTAAACACGTCTCGTCGCCCCCATTCAGACCCCCCCCCCCACCTGTCCTCTGGCTTCCATCCAGCACCCTCCTTTCAGCCTTCAGGTGGGGGGGTCCAGGAGATGGGCTGCAGGTGGGTTGTATTGATCTGTGAGGCGGCTCTGATCGGTTAGCGGCGTGTGATCGACACGAGGGTGTGAGTTAACGACAGATCCATCAGGTCTGAACGGGATCGCCTCACTGAAGTGAGCGTTGGTGAATCATGAGTGACACCCTGGTGTCACGTTCACAATGGGCCCAGTGAGGAGCGCCGTGGCGTCCCGCCAGCGTGTAGTGTGAATTAGAAAGAGGCTCTGCAGATGAAACGGGTTCCTTCACCGCGGTGTCGTTCACACCCGTGTGAACCACATCCTGGTGATCAGACGCTCTTGTGGTCTCAGGTTTGTCACGTTTCTCACCATCATCCCCGTCACATCACAAGAAACAAAGGAACCACACGTCTTAAACAATTTAGTGATTTTATTTTCCTGGACAGAAATGAAACGTCTACATTGATGCCCCCCCCCATGTCCCATTCAGCACCGTCCCTCAGGAAAAAAAAAAAAGATTTAGTATCAGCAGCAACGTCCCACACATTTCACTAGGATCTAAACTCGCTCTGACGCAATCACCGTGATGATCACGCCTGTTTGTCACGAAGGAAACACGCCTCATGCTGCCCCTCCTGAACACGTACCGTCAGATAAACCTGTCCTGCTGAACGCTGCAGCTTCTGGAGAGAACGTCTCCAGAAGTCCGGTGGACACCCCCCCACTGGTGTTTGTCTGCAGGATCTGGTCTGAAGTCGGATTATTTTGACTTCTGAGTGGAAGAAATTATCTGAAATCAAAGCTGCGCTGCTGCAGCCTGACAGTCAGAGCGGAGGGACAAACTTCCCCAATGCAGACAGAATGTGAAGCTACAGGCTCGTTTCCCTAGTGGGGGGGAGGGGGGGGTTAGCCCGGTCAGAGCTACAGGCGAACACAAGGTCACAGCCGACGCAAGGCGTCACCGTGACCTTTATCTCTGCAGGCACATCAGGAGGCTGCAAGGAGAGATATGTCCCCCCCAACACACACACACACACACACACACACACACACACACACACACACACACACAGTCCTGCAGGAGGAAACTACTGTAGAGGGGAACACACACGCTACACGTGTGTAACAATCTGCCCTCAGGCGGCTCCTCAGGCGCTGCCCACATTCTCGTCTTGTTTTGGCACCACCAGTCAGGTCCTCCATCAGCAGCAGAGACACAGTCCGACCCCCCCAGACCCCCCAGACACAAAGCCTCTGACGCACCACTGTTATAATGTTATAATGAAACTGTACAGAGAGAAAAATAGACACAAAAATAGACTCCATCTATGTAGCTGGGATAGCCTGTTAGCACTAGCTGCTAGCGACGCGACAGGCAGGCACTGAAACGCTGAAGCACAGCGGAGAGAAACGAGCCAATAGGAGATTTAGTGTCGACGCTTCAGTTCCCGGGGCTGATGGGAAACTTCTGAATGTCTGGAACAAATACGACAGCATTGAGCTAACAGCTAACAGGCTAGAGTTAGCATGAATTAGCATGGCTACTGATGAGGACTGTCCTCCACACCTTTATTTAACACCTGAGACGGAGGGACGAGGCGTCTGGAGCTCACGCGCTAACGGGATTATTCAGCTTCCTGTCAGCGCTGCAGTCAGCAGGAGCTGGGATTATCCCTAATCCTGGCTTTAGTTAACCGGCTAACGCGTCCTGCCTGTGTTTAACACTGGAGCAAAGACACGGAACAGAAGTGATGAGACCCGCGTGGACAGAAACATTAGCTCACTGCTAGCACCGTTAGCATCACGAAACGTAAAAAGAAATGATGCATTCATGGCAAATCGGATTCTTCTGTGTTTTCAGACACACCATCATAACGGTAAAGGTTCTTCGTACACACGCGTGTCGGTCCGTCATTCAGTCCGTCAGTGATTTTATGGCTATAGTGATTGATTGATCTGCGTGGGATTTTAACCCTCAAATGACCAAATCTGCAATAGTAAAACTGTTTCAGGTTGTAAACAGTGAAATCTCTCCGGAACATTCATCCGTGTGACAGGAAGCGTGTTCAACGCGTCTCAACACGTTTCATCTACGTCTGCTGCGTTTTTAGAAATAACGACATTAAAGACAAAAAGAACCCAGAGTTCAGGTCTGGACCTGAAACGAGGCACTTTAGGACACGTTAGTGTTTTGTTTCTGAAGCTTCAAGTCTGTTAACAGTTTCTCAGAAAAAAAATCCGTTTCTCTCCGTTTCCGTACCCTCCTCTGATTGGCTGTCACTGGATGAAGAGCAGCAAATGGCTTTTTGAAGAGTCGTTTGGCACACGCCCCCAAAGGTTTCTGCAACCAATAGGATGAAAGCAAAGGAAAAAAACGTTTCCCATCACTCTGTCATTCTGGAGGGGGGGCTCCGGCTTCTCCTTCCACCTGATTGGTTGCCAAAAAATGAACAACATCCTTTGAAAGCTTCTGATTGGAGCAGAGGGCCGTCAGCTGACATCAGCAGTCTGGAAGGAAGAGAGGAAACGTGTGAGACGTGGAAACGACATCAACGACAGGAAGGAGGAAACATTACCGGTACGACCGCAGGAGCGGCCAATCATCAATGATCATCAATACGTTATTGATGATCAGTTATCAGTCAGAGCTGATCGGGACGCCGTGACCCCAAACAAACAACGGGATAAACAACACACACACACACACTGGAAAACACTCGCCGTCACAGACAGGAAGTCAGCCGCCAGGCAGGAAGCACCTCGCGCTGTGGGCGGAGTCAAATAAACCTGGGTGGTCCCTGCTGGGATCAGACCCCCCCGGGGACCCCCTGCTGGGAGTGACCGTCACCACCAAAGCGACACAAACGGACATCAACCAATGAAACGTGCTGATCCAACCACCAATCACAGAACAGAATCAGTGATTAGAGGTACATCAACACGGATTAAAACAACTCGGATTAAAACAACACGGATTAAAACACAGATTAACTCTACAGTTATGATGTAACAGAGTCTGAAGGCTGAGGGATTCCTGCAGAGTTTAACCAATCAGAAAGGAACACACACACACTGAACACACACACACTCTGACCTGACACTGAGCAAAGTCTGACTGATAGCGTCCCCCCCCCCACACACACACACACCTTATCAGCCCCGCCCCGTCTGGCTCCATCACCCTGTGTGTACACACAATGTGTGTGTTAACTGTGTGTGTGTACCCTTGTAAACCATAATGGTGATTACACACAACCAAACAAAGCAGTGTGTGTGTGTGTGTGTGTGTGTGTGTGTGTTTGCTCACACCTGTGAAGGGAGTTGTGTGTTTGCAGTGAAAGCAGATCAGAGGTTGGTGGTGTGTTTAAAGGGGCTTTCTGTCAGATGTGGTGACTCACACACACACACACACACACACACACACACACACACACACACACACACACACACACACACACACACACACACACACACACACACACACACACACACCTACAGCCAGTGGTCTGGACAGAGAGCATGCTGGGAGAGTTCCCCTCCCTAGAGCGTCCAGCAGCGCTCCTCTCTCTAATTGCACCAGGGTGCACTATATTTACCCCCCCCTCCAGTTTGCCTCCTTCCTAGTGCAACGGCCTATATTTAACCCCCCCAGGACAGACTGTGCCCACCAGCCGGCCGACCAATGGCAGCGCAGAGCCGAGAGGAGCAGCGTTCATTCAGGCATCACACACACACACACACACACACACACACACACACACACAGGCTGAACATCTCCAGAGCCTCGTCCCCCGGCACTCCACAGGACCCCCCCCATGCCTTCCATCAGTCCCCTTTTGATCGATCTGATTGATCTCCTCTGGTCAAATCGATGGAATCAGTCAAAGGTCAAACTTTCTTTCTTGTCATACACAGACAGTACAACAAAACTTCAAAGGCCAGACGGAGTGTTGGTCCAGAGCCCCCCCCAGGGGCGCCGCCACTACGGTCCAACATGACCTGATATTACCTAGATGCATGTTTTTCCTGATAATGGGGGGAAACCAGAGGAAACCCATTCAGACACGGAGAGAACACGCAAACTCTTCACAGAAAGGCCGTGTTGGACGTGATGGGGTTTGACCCCTGACCTTCCCGCTGTGAGGCAGCAGTGCTAACTACTACGCCACCGCGCCGCCAAGACGCCACAGCGACGCTGAGTAAACATGTGTTGTTTTCAGGCACACTGAGTCACATGACTCCCGGTGACACGTTCACCTCCGTTTGTTGTTGTTTACTCTGATTGGACGGGCGGAAACAGAGAACCAATCAGACGTCAGATATGCTTCACTGCAGGACGACATGTCGACCAATCACACACGAGATGCTGGATGTTTACGTTATGGATCTTATTAGTTTATGTTAATTATCAGAATCTGGATCAGGATTAGGATTAGGATTAGGGTTAGGTTCCGGGTTAGGGTTAGGATTAGGGTTAAATTTAGGGTTAGGTTTCGGGTTAGGATTAGGGTTAAATTTAGGGTTAGGGTTAGGATTAGGGTTAAATTTAGGGTTAGTTTTCGGGTTAGGATTAGGGTTAAATTTAGGGTTAGGGTTAGGGTTAGGATTAGGGTTAAATTTAGGGTTAGTTTTCGGGTTAGGATTAGGGTTAAATTTAGGGTTAGGGTTAGGGTTAGGATTAGGGTTAAATTTAGGGTTAGTTTTCGGGTTAGGATTAGGGTTAAATTTAGGGTTAGGTTCCGGGTTATTGTTAGGGCTGACGTGTGTGCCCCACTGGACGCCCCCAGAAGCTCTGCTTCACATGAAACACGTGGATTGACACAGGATCAGTTCAGATCAGGATCAGTTCAGATCAGGATCAGTTCAGATCAGGATCAGTTCAGATCAGGATCAGTTCAGATCAGGATCAGTTCAGATCAGGATCAGTTCAGATCAGGATCAGTTCAGATCAGGATCAGTTCAGATCAGGATCAGTTCAGATCAGGATCAGTTCAGATCAGGATCAGTTCAGATCAGGATCAGTTCAGATCAGGATCAGTTCAGATCAGGATCAGTTAACTCATCGTGTTTTATCGTTTCTGTCTGGGAGGAAACGTTTAAAGAAGCTGCTTCTGCTTCACGGCAGAGACGAGTGGGTGAGACGAGTGGGTGAGACGAGTGGGTGAGACGAGTGGGTGAGACGAGTGGGTGAGACGAGTGGGTGAGACGAGTGGGTGAGACGAGTGGGTGAGACGAGTGGGTGAGACGAGTGGGTGAGACGAGTGGGTGAGACGAGTGGGTGAGACGAGTGGGTGTGTTGCAGGAATGTGTGGACAGGAGGAGTCAGCGGCGGTGTGGGGGGGCAGGGTGGGGGGGTATTTTTAGCCTGAGCAGCAGCTGGTTGGTCTGAACACGACTGTCAGCAGGATGGAGGGTCTGGCCGGTTAAAGCTAATCCAGAGCTGCTTCAGGTTATTTCACTTTATCAAATGTTTTAACGGCTTCCAGACGCTGGATTAATAATCTCTCTGTGAAGACCCTTAAATTAATCTTTACGTCTGACGATCAGAAACCAGAAATAAACCAGAAATAAACCGTTTATCAGATTCACGAGGACAAACGTGTAAGTCCAGGACCCGTCTCTGTCGGACCCGTCTCTGTCGGACGCTCCCCCAGCAGCGCCAGACGTTCAACACCATCGCGTGGAGAAGTTATGATGGGATGTCTGAGGAAGACGAGAAACCTCTACTGGAATGAATATCAGATTAAATGTGTTACGTAACAAACTGCACACTGACACACACACACACACACACACACACACACACACACACACCTGACCAGATGCCTGTGGAGTCAGCGTCATCAGAGCAGTGGGCGGAGCTCTTGTCTTGGACTGGCCCTCAGGGGGCGGAGCTCTCAGCTCTGATTGGACGGACTGAATGAACCTCCAGACGTCTCATCAGACTCGAGCCCAAAAGGTTCACGTCACGCTGAGGAAGAATCAGCCTCTGGACGCGGTGGGGGGGTCCATCCCATCAGAGTCAGGTCCAGTTGGTGCTCTAGCACCGAGAACCCCCCCCCAATACCAGGAAACGTGTTGGATCGCTGTGAGGCGCCCCAACGACGCCCTACAGTAACCCGTGCAGACTGATGCCCCAGAAGAAGGAGACGAGTGTGTGGCCGAGGGGGTGGGAGGGGGGCATCACAGCAGAGCCTCCAGAAGGCTCCAGATAAATATTTACAGAGCATATTGGTCGTGTCAGGCTGCCTACTGCACACACACACACACACACACACACACACACACACACACACACACACACACACACACACACACACACACACACACACAGACACACACACACACACACACACACACACACACACACACTTGTGATCCATATTCAGACGGCTGGACTCGGTGGCTCCAGCTCCTCCATCGATGGGGACAGGCGGTCGACGTCTGTCTGGACGTCACCAGTGAGGCGACCCCCCCCCCACTGGAAACACATGCAAACAGAAGGTAGCAGCGTTTCTGAACAGACGCTGATGAATACACACCACACATTAATGGGGAATGAAGGCGACAGCGACACAAACAGTTCTGGACCCCCCCACATGGATCTCTACTTGTTTGTTCCTCCACTAATCAGCCAATCAGAGGCCTGAGTGCATCTCATTTCCTCTCCTGCGGCGGTGGAGGAACATCGTGTTAACGGCGGCGGAGAGGATCGATGTTCTCTGGGCGACACACACACACACACACACACACACACACACACCCTGAGGCGTGTCATTCCCCCGTTCCGGGTTACGGTGGTGATGCTGAGGTGAGGCGCAGGTGAGCGGCGCTCTAAAGGTTAACGACCTCACACACACTGAGCAAACAGGAAGTTCCTCCATTGATCCACTAACGACTGACGTCACGCCAGAGACGGTTTGTTCTCTCACCGAGGAGCTTCAATTATAGTCCACAGGCTGTGTGTGTGTGTGTGTGTGTGTGTGTGTGTGTGTGTGTGTGTGTGTGTGTGTGTGTGTGTGTGTGTGTGTGTGTGTGTGTGTGTGTGTGTGTGTGTGTGTGTGTAATCCTGTCTGATGCCCCAAACGGAGCTGCAGGGCTTTGGACCCGGGTCCAGGTTCAGGATTAGGTAACTAATGTGGTGTATGTGTGTGTATGTGTGTGTGTGTGTGTGTGTGTGTGTGTGTGTGTGTGTGAGTGTGTGTGTTCCCATAGAGTTGAGTAACCCTCATGCTGACAGGTGCCCCTTCCCCCCCTTACAGGCTTTGACAACCTGATCGATCACCTGATCTGTTCAACAAGTTAAAAAAAGACAAGAAGAACAGAACAGACTCCACCCCTCGACCTCTGCCTGACCCCAACAGGAAGTGTGCTGCGCTGACATTTATATGACAGAACCCTGATGAGCCTTAAAGAGGCCCGACGCGCCCCGCCCGTTAGCGTCGGAGCTAACCAGATTAAAAACACCTCCAGCAGCTCCACTTCCTGTTTAGTCGGGACTAAAACAGATTTACTGCATTTAGAACCCACCGTCCAATCAGAACGCAGGAGCGTTTGTGGCAGCTTGTCTGAGAACAACTCGCCCAACCCGATCCCTCCTCTGACCCCGCCCACCTCCAACACCTCTGACCCCGCCCACCTCCAACACCTCTGACCCCCGTCTCATCCTGAAGCTCCTGCCCCGCCCCTCAGAAACACTCCAACGAGTGGTTTAACAGCATTACAGCGAGACAGAAACACACACACACACACACACACACATACACACACAGAGGGATTCATTAGCAGATGCTAATCAGCTTAGCGCCCTCCCAGCCCCGTGGGTGCTAAGCTGCTAGCTAACAAACCCAGTTAGAGGAGCAGGGGCCGCTAACACTGCTAACACCACGGCCCTGAACCACACACACACACACACACACACACACACACACACACACACACACACACACACACATACATACATCATGGCGGAGGAACGCTGAGGCTCCGCTGACATCAGCGCAGTCGCCATGGCGATGGGAGGGGGACAGACTGAAGGGTCGGAAAAAAACCACTGGGATACAAACGCAGAGCGAGAAGAACGCAGACAGAAAAAAGAATCCTGGAGTGTGTGTGTGTGTGTGTGTGTGTGTGTGTGTGTGTGTGTGTGTACAAAAAAAATAAAGAACAAATGAGGAGTGTGTGTGAAGGGAGGGAAACACTCCCTCCTCTGCCCTCAGTCACCCCGATAGGATCCAGGAGCTGGAACGCCGCCAAGCTCACACACACACACACACACACACACACACACACACACACACACACACACACACACACACACACACACACACACACCCAGAGGTGTGTTTCCACACCCAAACACAGCAGATCCATTACATACAGTAAAGAACGCATTCATCCGTGTTCTTTAAGCACTCATGCCCTGCAGGGCCTGTGGGGGGGGGTGTCAGGGGTGTGTGAACACCTGGATGTGAGGTCTGAGAAGTGAAGGTGAAACTATTCACACAAAGATTTAACTTGTTTTGCCCGAATAGGTAAAAATAAATAAATGAAAAATAAATCAAAGCATAAAAACCCTCCTGGCTGGATTGTGTGTTCCTGTTCAAACACCTGTCAGACGGTGTTCTGGGTTTAGCCGCTACATAACAGACCTGAGGGGCGTGTCCAGAATGTCAAACTGTTGGCTGGCGGTGAAGCGTGGCGGCGATAAGTCAGGCTTTATGCGTGACGGGCGTGGCCACAGACGTGTTTAATGCGTGTTGAGTTCTACTGACAGTCACATGATGGGCTCCTGAGCCCCTCAGTTCAGGCTCACAGGTGATCAGACCTGTGAGAGGTCACAGACGATTCCTGTGGGATTTATCCACAGCATTCAGGAACGTGTGGAGAACACAAACCAGTGTCTCTGAAGTCACACAACAGTTCAGGTGAGGAAATCAAGTCTATGTCACAACACACACACACACACACACACACACACACACACACACACACACACACACACACACACACACACACACACACACACACACACACACACACACACACGGCGCCTCTCTGACTGGCTGCGCTGCCAGTCGGCTTCATTCCATTCCGCTGTGTTCTGTGTGGTCTGTGAGCCAAACGCATGTGAATGCAGCTCCAGTCAGTCCAACCTGACCTGAGGGGGGGGGGTCACTGCTTCATTGACATTCACTGGCCAACAGACAGACCCCCCAGGAGCCGCTGCCAAAGGGCCTCTGGGCAAGGCACCTCCATACCACACAGGGACAAGAAGGATGGAGCCGAGAACACCACAGGAAATACCAGAACGATGAAGGTGATGATGATGAAGGTGATGGTGATGATGATGATGATGGTGATGATGGTGATGGTGATGATGATGATGATGGTGATGATGATGATGATGGTGATGATGATGATGGTGATGATGGTGATGATGGTGATGATGATGATGGTGATGATGGTGATGGTGATGATGATGCCGCTGGTGCTGCTGCTGCTGCTGGTGCTGCTGCTGCTGGTGCTGCAGGTGCACGGTGCTGCTGGTGCTGCTGCCGGTGCTGCTGCTGCTGGTGCTGCTGCCGGTGCTGCTGCTGCTGGTGCTGGTGCTGCTGCTGCTGCTGGTGCTGCTGCTGCTGCTGGTGCTGCTGCTGCTGGTGCTGCCGGTGCCGGTGCTGCTGGTGCTGCTGCCGGTGCTGCTGCTGCTGGTGCTGCTGCCGGTGCTGCTGCTGCTGGTGCTGGTGCTGCTGCTGCTGGTGCTGGTGGTGCTGGTGCTGGTGCTGCTGGTGCTGGTGCTGCTGCTGCTGGTGCTGGTGGTGCTGCTGGTGCTGCTGGTGCTGGCGGTGCTGCTGCCGGTGCTGCCGCTGCTGGTGCTGCCGGTGCCGGTGCTGCTGGTGCTGCTGCCGGTGCTGCCGCTGCTGGTGCTGCCGGTGCCGGTGCTGCTGGTGCTGCTGCCGGTGCTGCTGCTGCTGGTGCTGGTGGTGCTGGTGCCGGTGCTGGTGGTGCTGCTGGTGCTGCTGGTGCTGGCGGTGCTGCTGCCGGTGCTGCCGCTGCTGGTGCTGCCGGTGCCGGTGCTGCTGGTGCTGCTGCCGGTGCTGCCGCTGCTGGTGCTGCCGGTGCCGGTGCTGCTGGTGCTGCTGCCGGTGCTGCTGCTGCTGGTGCTGGTGCTGCCGGTGCCGGTGCTGCTGGTGCTGCTGCCGGTGCTGCTGCTGCTGGTGCTGGTGGTCCTTGTGCCGGTGCTGGCGGTGCTGCTGCTGGTGCTGCCGGTGCCGGTGCTGGCGGTGCTGCTGCTGGTGCTGCCGGTGCCGGTGCTGCCGGTGCCGGTGCTGCTGCTGGTGCTGCCGGTGCTGCTGCCGGTGCTGCTGCTGCTGGTGCTGCCGGTGCCGGTGCTGCTGGTGCTGCTGCCGGTGCTGCTGCTGCTGGTGCTGGTGGTCCTTGTGCCGGTGCTGGCGGTGATGATGATGGTGATGAAGGTGAAGGTGATGGAGGTGATGATGAAGGTGATGATGATGATGGTGATGAAGGTGAAGGTGATGATGATGGTGATGAAGGTGATGATGAAGGTGATGGTGGCTGTGAGATACGACCTGATAACGATCCATTTATATACACATAAAGATTTCAATAGTTTTATAAATATCAAAGAACCAGTTTTAGACGCCTTGAATATTTAACTTACATACACCGCCCCCGCCCCCCTAATAGAGAAGGTTCCTCCTCATCTTCGTGTTTTTTTTTATTTAAACCTGTGTGTGTGTTTTCAGTTAAAGTAGAACCTCACATCACTGGTCACATGGTCTGAAAAGAGAAGCAGTGATTGGACGATTTAACAGGAAGTGATGTCAGATGATTATATAAAACAGGAGTGGAGGAAGAATGGACTGAAGATCTAATCACACACACACACACACACACACACCTTATCTTCTCAGCTGATTGGTTCGTCTCGTCCCCTGACTCCAGGGCTCTACTGGTTTTACTGGTTTTGGTTAGTTTGCAGGTTGGTTCATCATTTTTTGGTTTCTCTTCCTCGTCCATCGATCACCACACACACACACACACACACACACACACACACCTCCATGGTTTGGGGGGGTTGATGACATCACCCGGGTCGCAGACAAAGGACATTTTGTTTGATGGTTATCGCTATGGCAACCAACACACACCACACGCGTGTCAACGGATGGGAACATGTGTTTCCATGGCAACTTGTTACTAAACTTCTGTCCCTGATGAACGAATCCGACTGGTCTGACGTCCCTCTGGACATGAAACAACCTGACCCCCCCATTCCACACCAAATGTATTCATCCAGTGGATTCCTGACTCTTATCACTGCCCCCCATCTTTCCCAGCCTTCTCCTCCATCTTTACCCCCCCATGTCTGTTTCTGTTTCAAACAGAATGAGAGCAAACGGGGGGGGGGGGCGAACCAGGGGAATGTCCCCAGGAGCAATGGAGTGACTGGTGGGAGTCGACCGAGGAGGAGAACCAACAGCCGTCCTTCTCCCAGCATGCAACGGGGGACAGAGGACAAATGGAAGGCGTCTCCTGAACCCGTCAATGAAGCAGAGCCGTGTTTCAGGAAGGATCCCCCCCCCCCCGACAAGCAGGGAATCACAGCTGGGGGGGGGGTGATCCTGACCAAACATCCACCACATTGACCCCCGGCTGAAGCACGGGTAAAGACTCACAGTGGGTGAATGTTGGAGCATCAGACGCCTGAGGGGGGGTCACATGACCTGCTCATGTCAGATCAATCACGTCCGCAGAAGACACAACCGAGTGTGTGTGTGTGTGTGTGTGTGTGTGTGTGTGTGTGTGTGTGTGTGTGTGTGTGTGTGTGTGTGTTCTCCTCTCAGACTGAGGCGTTGGCCCAGAACAGATGATGCTTCTGCTGCAGTGCATTGCAATGACCTCATCACTTGATGTGTGAGGTCATGATGACCTCATCACATGATGTGTGAGGTCATCATGACCTCATCACATGATGTGTGAGGTCATGATGACCTCATCACGTGGTCACATGGCGCCTCAGCCCTCCAGTCCCTATAAACCCAAACAGAGGGAGTCAGACTCTCAGACCACCGAACACCACAAAACCCCCCCATCATATCCAAATGTCCTTAAATGTCCTCTTAAAACACCCCCCCCCCCTGAAAACCTGTCCAATGACTGCTTGAGGGGAAACATCACACAAACACATAATAATGTTTTTGTTTACTGCTGTTAACCCCCCCCCCAGTAGCTGCTGCAGGCCGTCCCGCATTCCCCCCCCCCGGGGGGGGGGGCAGTTATGTAACACTGTAATTAGGCTAATGAAGGAAACGTTTGCCCTACATAGGAATGAGCTGTTTATCATCCAAACACACGTGTGTGAGCACACATCGCTCCACATCTACGCCTTAACACAAGAAGAGGTGTGTGCGTCCTCTGCACTGCAACACACACACACACACACACACACACACACACACACACACACACCCTCTATGGGGGTCATGTCCCTTCTGTGTGTGTGTGTGTTTTACGTAACAGTGCGTTACTTTAACGTTGGCCCAGTTTCCGGGAGCAGCAAAGCGCCGCCAGTGTCAGGAAGCAGGTTGTGTTTGTTTAATCACCAATAATAACAATAAATACTAAATAAAAATAAACAAATACACAACATGACAGTTCTGATGCTTTGACTCACAAGAGACATCAACATTATTTATACCAGCAATACAAATAACAACACAACACATACTAGTAATAACAACACAACATGTACTAGTAAGAACACAACATATACTAATAATAACAACACAACATATACTAGTAATAACAACACAACACATACTAGTAATAACAACACAACATGTACTAGTAATAACACAACACATACTAGTAATAACAACACAACATATACTAGTAATAACAACACAATATATACTAGTAATAACAACACAATATATACTAATAATAACAACACAACATATACTAGTAATAACAACACAACATATACTAATAATAACAGCACAACATATACTAATAATAAAAACACAACACATACTAATAATAACAACACAACACATACTAATAATAAAAGCACAACACATACTAGTAATAACACAACACATACTAGTAATAACAACACAACATATACTAATAATAACAACACAACATATACTAGTAATAACAACACAACATATACTAATAATAACAGCACAACATATACTAATAATAAAAACACAACACATACTAATAATAACAACACAACACATACTAATAATAACAACACAACACATACTAGTAATAACACAACACATACTAGTAATAACAACACAACATATACTAATAATAACAACACAACATATACTAATAATAAAAACACAACACATACTAATAATAACAACACAACACATACTAGTAATAACAACACAACATATACTAGTAATAACAACAACAAACAGATGTTGTTGTTGTCGTTGTGATTTAGTTGTGTAAACATCTCAAGTCGCTCCACTGAAGACATTTTTCAGTAAACCTAAAGGATTTATTCTAATATCAGTTAAAAACATTCCTCTGAGGAGAGTTTGATCAGCTTCAGGCTGCGTTCTGTTGGGTTGTGTGCAGATAATTATACCATAACATGTACAGTACACACACACACACACACACACACACACACACACACACACATTCTGTACATACGTAACCCAATTGGTCAGTTATGCATGAGCTTTGTCCAATTAGGCGACAGAAAACAAATGTAAACAATCCCCTTCTGTGAACAACAACAACAACAACAACAACAGTCATGTGATTCAGAAATTAAAGAAAGCAAAACAGAAATTATTTCAATTTTAAAGCCATTAAACACATTTTTACGGATTAAACGGGGAGGGGGGGTGCTTTTTAACTGCGTGTCAGAGCAGAAGGGAATTAAAGCACCAGCAGTTATTTTGACACTCCCCCCACCCCCCACCCCCCCCCCCTTCCAGATGGTTAAGAAATGAAGTTAAAGGACGGCTGGTAGCCCAGCTAATAAAAATCCTTCACATGTTTTTCTGGGAGGAGATCGGGGCAGATTTCAATCAAATTAGCATTTTGTCCTGAAAACGCCCCTGACACACACACACACACACACACACACACACACACACACACACACACACACACACACACACACACACACACACACACACAGAGGTTATTTTTACATGTTATTACATAACCAGTAGCAGGAAAGTTTTTGGCTCATGTCCCAATTCTGATTGTCCAGTTTTAGCCTTTAGGCTCCTCGAGCCAAACGTCTGCCCCCCCCCCCAACAGACGGTCTGTTTCTGTTCAAGCCTGTTAGGAGAAAATGTTCCTGCAATTACACCAGATGAGAATCCTTAAACTAAAGCACACAGACCAGTAATTAACCAGTAATTAAACAGTAACTAACCGTCTTCATTCTGTGATCCTTATTCTAAAGCACAGATCAATACTTAACACATTGATCGTCTTTGACTTTCTGTTTATCCTGTTTGTCTCTCTGATCCCCTTCAGCTCCAAAGCCTGAAGGACGATTTCTGATTCTCAGTAGCTGAATCTATTTTTAGTCTCCTCAATTGTTTACAGGAAGGAGATAAATGCAATGTGGAGAGGAGGAAGATGAGGAGCGTGAAGAAGAAGAGGGCTTGGTGAAGGAGAGAAATGTTCAACTATGGGACGAAACAAAGAGGGCAGAAAGGAATTCCAACAATCCGTCAGTCTGGATGTGAGATGAAGACAGATTGTGGAGCGATGAAGACGAGTAGAACAACAACAAAGCTATGCTGTGATGAAGACTAGTAGAACAATGAAGGAAGAAGCAGCGCCAAAAACCACAACGTACAAACAACGAGGCTCATGTTGGAGTGTTCAGCCAGGGGAGACAGACCTGAGACCACCAGGGGTCTGTAGCGACGCTTATTGATCCACGTCTCCAGTGAAAGGAGGATCTAACTGATCAGAGCAGACAGCGGCTCAGACCAGCATTCTCAGTGGGGAGACGTCTAAGTGACCTACTTCAGGCATTGTTAAGTTAACCCCCCCACAGCAAGAAACTTGCCCCGCAAAGACAGGAAAAAAAAAACTACATGCCCCTATAACCAATGCAGTCGGAGACTGCAACATCCTGCAACACCTCTGAATTCGAAATGTTACCCTGAGTTATTGTGTAGGTCAAACATCAAAGCTAGTGCTCTGACCTACTGTCATTGATCAAAGCACTAGCTTTGATCTATGGTCTTACTCACACTGGCCTTCCCCCTCGTCTTTCTATCTTATGCGGTTCCTGAATGTACAAAAGTTGAAATTTGATCTTGACCTAGTTTTTTCAAGGTCAAGGTCATCATCTCATCTTCATCCCCTTTGCTGTCATGTGCTTTTTGTTCATCTTCCTGTCTGAACGGTGGTGGAGATGGACTAACGGACGAACACACCAACACTGACATTACAGCACATCACTACTTTGAAGAGGGGTGTAATTAAAAAGTGTCATGTGACCGTGGAGCCCCACCCCCCCTCCAGTCACAGCACAACTGTTGATTTTTGTTCTTGTTTGAAAAATACCACCCATAAACAGTTTAATCTGCGTTTTCCAGCAGGAGACGCAAACCTGGCAACCCGACCTGACAGCTCATCAAGTCCTGCTTCAACGGCCCCCGCCTGTGTTTAAACCCCCCAGCAGTAACACTGACAGTCAGACTAACTGCTAGTTCTGAACACTGTCATTTTCTCTGGTCTGTGGCCACACAAACACACACACACACACACACACACACACACACACACACACTAAAAACTCCAACAGAACAGCAGGAAAGTGAAAGCATCCAACAAACACACAACAAGACCAACACACTGACTCGACACGGTGTGTAAAGACAAACCCAGTCTTTAGTGTTTGACACGGGGAAACAATGTGTTTGGTTGTCTACAGACACTGTGATTGGTTGTCTCCAGAGACGTACGTATAAAGTTCTCCTGAACCTTTAATTGAGCTGTGGCACCAAATCTGCTGACACAGCGTTCAGGAAACCTACAGTGATCAATAGAAATCTACTGTGTATTGATGTCATTGATATTCTAGGAGTTAGTCCAGACCGCAGAAGACCTGTTGACCTCCATGATCACATAAGGCAGAGACTGTCTGTCTGAGGATCACGTCAGGACCCAGGAAATATACTAATGGACAGACAGAGCAGACAGTCTGTCTGGTATCCTGGTGTTTACACTAGATTAACCAGTCAATGCATCACCAACGGTTCAATCCACCGCGTTCAACTCAATCCACCGCGTTCAACTCAATCCAACACGTTCAACTCAATCCAACACGTTCAACTCAATCCAACACGTTCAACTCAATCCAACACGTTCAACTCAATCCAACACGTTCAACTCAATCCAACGCGTTCAACTCAATCCAACACATTCAACTCAATCCAACACGTTCAACTCAATCCAACACGTTCAACTCAATCCACCGCGTTCAACTCAATCCAACACGTTCAACTCAATCCACCGCGTTCAACTCAATCCAACACATTCAACTCAATCCAACACGTTAAACTCAATCCAACACGTTCAACTCAATCCACCGCGTTCAACTCAATCCAACACGTTCAACTCAATCAACCGCGTTCAACTCAATCCAACACGTTCAACTCAATCCACCGCGTTCAACTCAATCCAACACATTCAACTCAATCCAACACGTTCAACTCAATCCAACACGTTCAACTCAATCCAACACGTTCAACTCAATCCACCGCGTTCAACTCAATCCAACACGTTCAACTCAATCCACCGCGTTCAACTCAATCCAACACATTCAACTCAATCCAACACGTTAAACTCAATCCAACACGTTCAACTCAATCCACCGCGTTCAACTCAATCCAACACGTTCAACTCAATCAACCGCGTTCAACTCAATCCAACACGTTCAACTCAATCCACCGCGTTCAACTCAATCCAACACATTCAACTCAATCCAACACGTTCAACTCAATCCACCGCGTTCAACTCAATCCAACACGTTCAACTCAATCCAACACATTCAACTCAATCCAACACGTTCAACTCAATCCAACACGTTCAACTCAATCCAACGCGTTCAACTCAATCCACCGCGTTCAGAGTGGCGCCCCCTACCTTTCCCCTCCTTGCTTCCGTTCTGATGCGTCCGCAGCTCCTCTGACTTGTAGAAGTCGATGCTGGCGTAGGTGTTGAGGTTGGAGCTGCTGCCCCCTGGGGTGTTGGCCCCCCCGGCCCCAGGACCTCCACCCAGAGCAGAGAACAGGCGAGAAGGGGGCTGGACGCTTGCAGGTCCATCCGGGTCCAGGTGGGGGCCCTCTTTGTTAGCCAGGTCCAGGTCGATGTAGTTCAGGCCTTGTTCTCCGGTGGACGTCTGGAGGTTTGCAGGGGGGGGCTGCTGTCCAGGGGGGGGGAACTGACCCACGCTGTCGAAGCCCAGTCGGCGGGCCACAGCCTGGGGGTGTTCTGGGAAGAGGGGGGCAGTGGAGGAAGTGGAGGTGGGGGCAGGCGTGGCGGTGGAGGTGGGGAGGGACGGGGGGGCCAGGAAGGTCTCTGAGCAGTGGCGTCGGCGCCCCTGGGGGTCCGCCCGGATCACCTTCGCCCCGTGGTCGGGGTTGGGTCCTGCTTTGGGGAGGGGGAAGTCCAGCCCCCGCGCTAACACCTGCAGCGACGCCTCGCTCCTGTTTGGGGGGGGGGCTTTGGGGGAAGTGCTGGATGAGAGCCTGGGGGGGGCGTTCAGGCTGAAGGCCATCTCGGTGTAGTCTCCACAGGACAGGGGGGGGGACTCGGCCCCTGATGGGACGCCGTCTCTGCTGGTTCTGCTCCGGACCCCCCCACCCGGAGCCCCCTGGAGGCCGGTCGGACCATCATCACAGGCCTGGGGTGCGTGAGTCAGCGTGGGGGGAGTAGGAGGGGTGTTGAAGTTGGGGAAAACTAACGGGGTGAGGGACAGGGGGGAGGGGGACGGAGACGGGCCCAGGTCCATGTTGACGTAGTCTGAGGCCGCTGGGGGGGTGATGGGGGCCGGGGGGGTGAAGCAGGACGCTGGGCGGGTCGGGGGCTGCTTGCTGCCGCCGTGAGGTCTCAGCCCCCGGCCGTACCCCCCCCCCAGCAGCGCGGGGCTGCCCCTGTCCCCCTTGAACTGGATGCTGACGTACTCCCCAGGGCTCTTGGGCTCTGGGGGGAGGGGGTTCTCCCGGACCCGGGGGAGGGTGTTGGCCTTGGACACGTCCACGAACAGGCTAACAGGGCGGCTCCTGGCGGGCCCCCCCTGTTTGGACAGCCCCCCCGCGGCCCGTCTCTGTTGGATCTGATAGCCTTCTTTGGGGGGGGGCCCACCAGCCATGGGGCTCGCCCCCTGGGGGGTCCGGTCCTCGCTGTCCCCCAGACTCTCACTGCTGGCGGAGCTCGACGAATAGGAAGAGGAGGACAGAGACTGGTGGCGCCCCCCCGCCGAGCCGGTCTGTGGTGGCCCCCCAACGGTCCTCCCGCCCCCCACCCCCCGGCCGCTCCCATTGGGCCTCCTGCCCCGCCCAGACCCGTCGTCAAAGTGCCCCCCAGAGGGGGTGTGTTTGTAGGACCGGGGGAGGGAGTAGTAGGAGTAAACCATCTTGGGGGGGTCGGGTTGGGGGCTGGTGTTCTCGGTGGGGGGGGGGCTGCCGTTCCCAGAGTGGGCGCTGATGGGGGACATGTTCATGTAGTCACTTCCTGCCCGGCTGTCGGCGCTGCCGCTGCCCCCCCAGGCCCCCCCCAGACCCCCCCGCTGGTCGGGGGAGCAGCTACTGTTGGGGGACATGATCATGTAGCCGTCAGAGGTGGGGGGTCGTATCTGCTGTGGGGGGGATACGCTGCTGTTGGGGGTCATGGCCATGTAGTCGTCGGCTGGTTTGGGCTCGTCGGGGGCGGGGGGGGCCTGAGTGACCCCCGGCAGCATCGACATGTACCCGTTGTCCAGACCCCCCCCCGGGACCCCGCCCACCTCACCCACCACGTCCAGGTACCCTCCCCCCCCCGCGGACCCGGCACCCATGACCACGTCCCTCTGGGTGGGGGGGGGAGCGGGTGGCGCTCCGGGACATGATGGCGTAGTCTTCCTCTGCCGGCTCCTCGGTGCGGCGCTGGGGGGGGGCCAGCCGCTCCAGGGCCGGGGGGGCCAGCCGCTCCAGGGCCATGGGGGGCAGCGACGCCCGTTTGCTCAGCAGCCCCCGCTCGGCTTCACACTCGCGGCTGGAGGAGCGCCGCAGCACCCGTCTGGGGGGGGGCTGGGAGCCAGGTGCCGGTGGGGGGGTGGAGGTCAGGCCCCCGCCCCCCCCACGCTGACCCATGAGGATGTAGTTGGCCCCCTCCTCACTGAGGGACTGGCTGCCGGTGCTGCTGACGGAGCTCCCGGTGGGGGGGGGCAGCAGGGCGTGCTCCCCCGGGCTGGAGCCGTACTCGTCGGAGGAGCCGTAGTCGCTGGGGGAGGACGCCTGGCGCAGGGACACGCGGCTGTATGCCCCGGGGGGGCACGAGCTACCCCCAAATTCTGAGCCGTGTCCGGAGCTGGGGGAGAGGCTGGGGGCGGGGGAGGGCGCCGGGGTGGAGATGGAGCGCATCAGCCCCAGGGGGGTCTTAGCGGCGGCGGGGGGGGGCCGACCGGACCGACTTGGACCTGAGGATGGGGGGGGTGGAGCAGGAGCCGTTGGTGGATGGGCTGGGGGCGGGGCCCTGGAGCGATGCGCCCCCCCCCATCCCGTCCTCGGCTTTGCCCCCGTCGCTGGCGGTGCGGGAGCGGGGGAAGCCGTGCCGCGGCGTGGGGGAGGCGCCGGAGCTGCCGACCCCCCCGCCGCTGCCAGCCCCTGCTGGGGGCTCGGTGCGCGGGCGGCGGGGGAAGCCCACCTGGCTTGGGGGGGGGGTTGGGGTGGTGGCGGCGTGAGGGGACGCTGATGGGGTTGGAGGCCGTGGCGCCCCCCCCAGGACCCGAGCTGGACTGGGATTTGCTGCGTTGGCGGAACTCATCGCTCAGAGACTTCATGGCCTCCAGCAGCGTCTCGTGCATGTTCTGGGCCACCACCGCGTCCTCCACCTGGGGGGGCCACAGGAGGATCAGCATCCTCACACACACACACACACACACACACACACACACACACACACACACGGCTCACCTGCATCCAGAACTCCCCCGGCCCCGTCACGGCCGACCGCCCCACCTCCACGAAGAAGAAGTTCTCGGAGTGTCCGCAGCGCCGCACGTTCATCAGCTGCAGGACGACGGCGGCGGCGTCCGAGTTCAGCTTCACGAAGTTCACCGTCCTGTCCGTCAGGCACAGCCGGTACACGCCCAACAGGCTCTTGGCCTGGCCCAGCCCCTTCGGCCACACCTTCACTTGCCACACCTCTTTGAAGGCGGGGCCCGGGTTGGGCACGCCGTAGTCGCCGGCCGCGCCCCCTTCTGACGGGTTCTTACCTGGGGGGGCGGAAGAGAAGGAAAACATTTTAATTAGAACAGAAGCTACAGTTCGGAACACGCGGTGAGAGCAGTGGCGTGTCCCCACTTGGGGGGAGGAGCCTTTATGACACAACATCTGCTGACGCGGCGCCTTTCATACTGATGTTTAAACCAGAGGTCAAACAGGCGTCATGAGGGAACGCCTTAAACCGTCATAAACCGCTGCTTCAGCGCTATTGGCTGGTCTCCTCCCGTGTTCAGACACGTCGTGTCGTCACGTCTGCACACGGAAGCTGTTAACGTAGAACAGGAAACCATCAGCGTCACCACTGAAGGAACGCCGCTCCAGGAAGGAGAACGGGATGTTTTGTGTGTCGTCATGGTGACCCCCTGCACCTGATTGGACGGCACACCTGGCATCTTTGTGAAAACTGAGTGAAACGTAGTTTCATGGTGTCCTACTTCAAGGGGTGTGTGGGTCCATCCAGCCAATCACAGTGCAGCTGCAGCGCAGGATCACACACACCGCTGCGCTAGCGGCGTTAGCTGCGTTAGCATTGGTTCATCAGGACCGTCCTGCAAGTCCTCCAATCACAACCACATGCAGACCAGACGACTGAGCGCAGCCAATCAGACGAACGAGTTTCCCTCTTGACAAACACTCCACTTTCTCTCGTTTGCCTTCTCTCGTTTGCCTTCTCTCGTTTGCTTCTCCTAGAACTGGAACTCAGAATAGATGTTTTGTTGAAAGCCACCAAGGCTGTGGCTCAGTGTGTGTGTGTGTGTGTGTGTGTGTGTGTGTGTGTGTGTGTGTGTGTGTGTGTGTGTGTGTGTGTGTGTGCAGGCACTCCCCCTGCATCAGATGACTCATTCAAGGCCTTTTTCTTGTGCTTCTTTTCTCCGTGTGCATGCAGTCCTGGTTGGATTTAGATTTACAGCAGGAAGCGACGGTTTGGGGCTTTTTGGGTTTTTGAGTCGATCCCATAGAGAATCGACGGGGAGGGGATTTATTTTAGGATCGCTGGGATTTAAGAGCAAATCTAATTATGGGTTTTATTTATGACGGGTTTCTGCTGTGGAGTCGACTGAACGACCTTTACCTTCAAACACATTCATTCACTGTGTGTGTGTGTGTGTGTGTGTGTGTGTGTGTTTGTTTTGAGTACAGTGAAGCCTGAAACCACACACACACACACACACACACACACACACACACACACACATCCGTAGTCTCAGGGCGACTCTACAACAGCACCAAGACGGGGGTGTGGCCCGTCTCACCCAATCACACGTTAGGGTTACATAAGGCTGGGGTTGATCCTGCATGTAGCTGGATGAATTAGAGATGCCTGTGACCCCCCACCACCACCACTACCACCACCACTGGGGGGCCTTATAGCGCAGTGCTCAGAGAAGGTGGGTGCTGATAGAGCGATGCCCCCTGCCCCCCCTCCCCCCTTGCATGATGGGGGTATGAGACAGTCAGCTTCAGGAGCACATTACCACCCCTACATCCCATAATGACCCCCCAGGAGAACACGGCGCCTCAGCAGGAGCTCATCTGAGCACAAAGACACCTGGAAGTGATTTAGTGATGCATCCTGGTTGGATGGGGGCACAAAACAACCCCCCCGTCAGGATGCTCAGAGTTCATGTCAGGTCGTTGATTCATCTCAACGTTTCCACGCGGTCGGCTGTTTTTAGCAACCTGTAAACATCTCACACTGACTCATTCACACACCGCTGTTCACCCCGCTTCCACCGCCGCCTCACATGAAGCTCCCACCCAACGCGGCTGCAGAACGGCAGGCAAAAGGAGGGCAAACGGCAGGCGAACGGCAGGCAAAAGGAGGGCAAACGGCAGGCGAACGGCAGGCAAAAGGAGGGCAAACGGCAGGCGAACGGCAGGCAAAAGGAGGGCAAAAGGAGGGCAAACGGCAGGCGAACGGCAGGCAAAAGGAGGGCAAACGGCAGGCGAACGGCAGGCAAAAGGAGGGCAAACGGCAGGCGAACGGCAGGCAAAAGGAGGGCAAACGGCAGGCGAACGGCAGGCGAACGGCAGGCAAAAGGAGGGCAAATGGCAGGCGAACGGCAGGCAAAAGGAGGGCAAAAGGAGGGCAAACGGCAGGCGAACGGCAGGCAAAAGGAGGGCAAAAGGAGGGCAAACGGCAGGCGAACGGCAGGCAAAAGGAGGGCAAACGGCAGGCGAACGGCAGGCAAAAGGAGGGCAAACGGCAGGCGAACGGCAGGCAAAAGGAGGGCAAACGGCAGGCGAACGGCAGGCAAAAGGAGGGCAAAAGGAGGGCAAACGGCAGGCAAAAGGAGGGCAAACGGCAGGCGAACGGCAGGCAAAAGGAGGGCAAACGGCAGGCGAACGGCAGGCAAAAGGAGGGCAAACGGCAGGCGAACGGCAGGCAAAAGGAGGGCAAATGGCAGGCGAACGGCAGGCAAAAGGAGGGCAAAAGGAGGGCAAACGGCAGGCGAACGGCAGGCAAAAGGAGGGCAAAAGGAGGGCAAACGGCAGGCGAACGGCAGGCAAAAGGAGGGCAAACGGCAGGCGAACGGCAGGCAAAAGGAGGGCAAACGGCAGGCAAAAGGAGGGCAAACGGCAGGCGAACGGCAGGCAAAAGGAGGGCGACCAGCAGGCAAACGGCAGGCAAAAGGACGGCGACCAGCAGGCAAAAGGAGGGTGAACGGCAGGCAAAAGGAGGGCAACCAGCAGGCAAAAGGAGGGCGAACGGCAGGCGAACACCGGCGAACGGTGGGCAAAAGGAGGGCAAAGGGCAGACGTACAGCAGGCCGACGGCAGGCGTTTGAGAGTTTGAACATGAGTGAATGGCAGTGAGGTGTTTGAGGGGGAGTTTGGGGGCAGTAGTCCTTTCCACCCCCTCTAGGGGGGGTAGCCAGACGCCTGCAGGGACTGAGTGACGAGTGGATTACTGTGGTTCTATCACAAAGCAGGGCTTCTATGGCGCCCCTCATTGCCCTAATGCCCCCCCACACCCTCCGTGGGCGTGTCTTCGGTTGTTAACAGGTTGAAAACATAGAAGCCAAATGCACAGAGTTAGCAAACGTTAGCATGTTAGCAGCGTGTGTGAGGTCAGACATGTGCAGTTCCAACCCATAGCTCTGTTACCGTGGTAACGAGCCCAAACCCTCTCGCTGGGTTTCAGGTTTCTGACATCATCGCTGCAGCACGCCGCGACGCCCCAAACCGCCGCACGCACTGAGGGCTAAACTTCAGCCCCAACGCCACTGCCCCCCCAACGCCACCCACTGACAAGCCAATGTGTCACACTGAGCTGGGGGGGGCAGCTGTCCAGCCAGTATTTCACAATGAGACGCGTTGTGAGACGCGTCAGGAGGTCACGCCCACGACCTCCTGACGCGTGAACACGACTTCCTGTTTCAACTCTTCCTCTTTCTGCCTCCTCATCATCACCACCACCAGCGACCCCCCCACCAGGGCCCCCACTCAGGAACACATGCTTCCACACACATGTGGTTTGGTTTATCCAGAACAACACACACACACATTTCAGATGTTTAGCACACGTGTCCTGAACCAGCAGCCATGTTGGAGCGGTGCGTTTGAGTTCGCTGGAAAACTGAGCTCTGAGCACCACTAAACTAAACGTGTACAGAAACACGCAGGAGACGTGTTCAGAAACACGCAGGACACGTGACGAGATCAAAGAGAAATTAAGAATGAGATTTAATATGAGTCTTTTTTATTCCAAGAATTCAGCTTCAAGGAAAAAAGTTTCATTAATATTTATTCGTACAAAAGCAGAATCACATTTTGGAGTTTTAATATTTTATGTGACTTCACACAAAATAAAGGCTGGATTCTGGGGGGGGGGTCCACCTATTATTACCCATCAGGCTGTGCAAAGGGGTGTGTTCAGGCGGCCACGCCCACAGGAAATAAGAACCTCCTCACCTCTAACACCCTGAACACATTCCTCTGTGTGGAGTTGTTGGCGGGGGCGGGGGCATGAACGCTTCGAGCAGCGTGTGGGGGAGAACACGCCGTTTTCACGTCAATAA
>CM023628.1:338475-348590 GCA_013358685.1 Antennarius maculatus
AAATAATAATAATCTTCATCTCCATGTCGACTGAAAACAGAATGAAATAAGGTTTTGGTCCAGAACATGAAGCGACTTGTTTTTATACACGTTTACTCTAAAGGTGTTCGTTCTGAACTCGCGTTACATTCAGTAGCATCTCAGAGCCCTCAGAGCGCATGCAGCCAATAGGAACCCCCCATCAGCAAAACAAACGGATGGATGATGGATGGATGATGGATGGATGATGGATGCTGAACGTGCCCCTCCCACCCACAGGGGCAGCCCTCTCCTTCCTGTCACTCAGCATCAGGAGCTGCAACTTCAGACAAACTGAAGGAAAACATCAGATTCATTCTAACGGCTGTTTGTGGGGGTTTGTACACAGGAGATAAAGCAAGGTAGCAGCAGTGTGTGTGTGTGTGTGTGTGTGTGTGTGTGTGTGTGTGTGTGTGTGTGTGTGTGTGTGTGTGTGTGTGTGTGTTCTGTGTGTGTGTGTGTTCTGTGTGTGTGTGTGTGTGTTCTGTGTGTGTGTGTGTGTGTGTGTGTGTTCTGTGTGTGTGTGTGTGTGTGTGTGTGTTCTGTATGTGTGTGTGTGTGTGTGTGTGTGTGTGTGTGTGTGTGTGTGTGTGTGTGTGTGTGTGTTCTGTGTGTGTGTGTGTGTGTGTGTGTGTGTGTGTGTCTTTACTCGTGACCCCCACAGAGCCCTGAGATGAAAACACTTTGACATACTGACAGTGGGGGGGTATGTAGGGTGGGGGGGCTGTCATACATAGTTTAATAATTAATTACATTCACGCGCCCCCCCCCCCACACACACACACACATTAGCAGAGGGAGATGCCGGTTGAACCCCCCTCCACAGGGTGAAGATGCTCCATTGGTATCGATATGGCAGCGACCCCCCAGGCCCGATCTCTCCCTTGGTTCCCAGATGTGGATGCTGGGGGGGGTCCTGGGGGGGTCAGATGAAGGGGTTTCGTGACGTCCCCCGGCTGGGGTACACGTTCCCCTGAAAGACAAGGACAGAAGCCGTGAGCCCCCCCCACACTGATTCTCCCCCAGGGACACGGGTTCAGATCCTCACCGTGAACGGATTCACCGACATCGGCCGTGGGGGGGTGGGCTGAGTGTCGGGGAAGGTGGCGAACCCTGAAAGCAGAGAGCAGCCAATCAGAGTGCGAGCAGCAGCAGGGGGCGGGGCATCAGTGTTCCCGGCGCGCTGGCGGTGTGTCCCCTTCACTCTAACTTTACCGTTGGCCTCCTGGCTGTTGGCAGCTTCATGGGGAAACGCATTCGCACCGGGGGGGGGCTGGAAGGAGGAGGCAGGGGGGAACACGGAGGTGGGGGAGGAGACAAAGGTGTTGGATTCACCTGGAGAGAAGAAACGACACAAAGCAGCCAGACGGAAAATAAATATTCAATACTTAATAAATATTCAATACTTAATAAATATTCAATACTTAATAAATATTCAATAATCAGAATCAGAACCATAATATATTTAATAAATATAATAAATAAAATGGAATTAATAAATAATAAATAAAAAATAATATACATAAATAAGTAA
This sequence comes from Antennarius maculatus, assembly GCA_013358685.1. Classification (NCBI taxonomy): domain Eukaryota; kingdom Metazoa; phylum Chordata; class Actinopteri; order Lophiiformes; family Antennariidae; genus Antennarius; species Antennarius maculatus. Next base: position 340,028 of record CM023628.1, read on the forward strand.
AATAAAATAAAATATTTTCCTTTCACCTCTAAAACTCTGGGTTAAATTTCATTTAATTTCACCATTATTTCCCCGCTGTGGGACAAGTAAAGGTTATCTTTACTTAAAAACACATTTGATTATATTTATTATATTTTTACAGGAATTGAACAAAAGCGTCTCAGAGTTTCTCAGGAGACACACGCTGGTGTCCTCATTCATTTCCTCACCTCCTGCCGCGGCGCTGAAGGGGTTACTGGGGGAGAGGGCGGGGGGCTGCTGGGGGCTGAACGGGTTGGGGAAACCTGAGACACAAGAAAAGAATGTGGGGGGGTTGGGGGGGTCAGTGAGTGTACATTCCTGCATCCTGATTACAGCTTGATCTGGTTCACCTACTCGCAAAGCTTTGGCCGCTGGGGGGCGGGTCGACTCCGGGGGGGCTGAGGAGCAGAAAGACGCAGTTTCACACAGCAGGTTTGAATCATCCAATCAGACGCCGGTGTGGCTGCTGTCGTGTTTACCTGGCAGGTGTGGAGCCGGAGGACAGCCTGCTGCCAAAGAGGGCGCTGTACTGTGGGGGGCCGCCAGGGGGCGCTGCAAACAAGCATAACGAATAAACCACATCAACACCACAGATCAGTGGCAACTAGAGGGTTAAAGTGACGGCAGGAAGGTCACGAGAGTTCAGTCCGGTGACGTCACCACAGATTAAAATAAATAAATAATCAGACTGTCTCCGTCTCATCGATCAGGAGATCAATAACCTCCACTGGAGAACAACAACCCCCCAGAAGGAAAGCCTCACGGCTCCTCATGAGAGCTCTACATTAACCCCCCCCCCGCCTGGTTTATGAAGGCTGTGCATTAAATCCCCCCCCTTTAAATCAGCCCAGCCTGATCTGGGTGGCGCCCCCACGATCATTCAGCTGCTAAAAGCACTGTGTGTGTGTGTGTGTGTGTGTGTGTGTGTGTGTGTGTGTGTGTGTGTGTGTGTGTGTGTGTGTGATGCTGATCAGATCTCTCTCTACCTGTGGGGGTGTCAGAGAAGACGCCGTCCAGCTGCATCACGGCGCCATATCGGTCCTGGGTGGGAGGGCCGCTGCTGGGGGGCTGGGCCACGCCCCCGGGGGGCGGGGCCTGGGGAATGATTCAAACCGCCGAAGTCCACGCTGAGAGACTTGGGGAAGGCTCTGAAGGGCCCCGTAGCCCCCGAGGCCCCCGAGGCCCCGGAGGCTGATATGGTTCGACCTGAGAGGGACAGAACCAGACTGATGAAGACGAGTTCAGACGTGATGAAGACTTAGTTTAACAGGGATAAGGAGCTGTAAGGAGAAACGTGACGGACAAACAACAGAATCACACCTAACCCAAACTAACCTAACTAACCCAAACTAACCTAACTAACCCAAACTAACCCAAACTAACCTAATTAACCCAAACTAACCCAAACTAACTAACCTAAACTAACCCAAACTAACCTAATTAACCCAAACTAACCCAAACTAACTAACCTAAACTAACCCAAACTAACCTAAACTAACCCTAACTAACCCAAACTAACCCAAACTAACCTAACTAACCCAAACTAACCCAAACTAACCTAACTAACCCAAACTAACCCAAACTAACTAACCTAAACTAACCCAAACTAACCTAAACTAAGCTAACTAACTTAAACTAAACTAAACTAACCTAAACTAACCTAACTAACCCAAACTAACCCAAACTAACTAACCTAAACTAACCCAAACTAACCTAAACTAACCTAACTAACCCAAACTAACCTAACTAACCCAAACTAACCCAAACTAAACCTAACTAACCCAAACTAACCCAAACTAACTAACCTAAACTAACTCAAACTAACCTAAACTAACCTAAACTAAGCTAACTAACCTAAACTAAACTAACCTAACCTAACCTAACTAACCTAAACTAACCTAACTAACCTAAACTACTGAAACAAGTCTGGCTAATAAAGACTAAAGTTCTGACAGCAGCTGACGAAGCTTCCTGAGGGGAACCCCCCCACTAAACGCCGGGTCAGTGTCTTCATCACCTCCATCAGGTGATGAGGTGAAACATCAGGATTCCTGGGATTAGACTAGAAAAAAAGGCCCTCAGGGGCCCCCGGGGCCCCCGCACACAAGCAAACAAGGGACGAGTTAAAAAAAAAAACTGGATGTGGAAACGGAGCAAAATCCAGCTGGAGGTCACATGACCCGATCCAACCAACCAGACACGAATGTTTAAACAGGGAGGTTCATAAACCTAAAGGTCAGATCCTCACCGTCCTGACGCCAGAGCAGGAATTCAGTTATTATCATTCAATTATTATTATTCAATTACTATCATTAAATTATTATCAATAAATTATTATTATTATTCAATTATTATCATTCAATTATTATCATTCAATTATTATCATTCAATTATTATCATTCAATTATTATCATTCAATTATTATTAAATTATCATCATTAAATTATTATCATTAAATTATTATCATTCAATTACTATCATTAAATTATTATCAATAAATTATTATTATTATTAAATTATTATCATTGAATTATTATTATTATTATTAAATTATTATCATTAAATTATTATCATTGAATTATTATTAAATTATTATCATTAAATTATTATCATTAAATTCATCCATCCATCCATTCTCTTCCGCTTATCCGGTGTCGGGTCGCGGGGGCAGCAGCTTAAGCAGGGAAGCCCAGACTTCCCTCTCCCTAGCCACTTCGTCCAGCTCCTCCGGGAGAATCCCAAGACGTTCCCAGGCCAGCCGGGAGACATAGTCTCTCCAGCGTGTCCTGGGTCGTCCCCGGGGCCTCCTCCTGGTAGGACGTGCCCGGAACACCTCACCAGGGAGGCATCCAGGAGGCATCCTGACCAGATGCCCGAGCCACCTCATCTGGCTCCTCTCGATGCGGAGGAGCAGCGGCTCGACTCTGAGTCCCTCCCGGATGACCGAACTTCTCACCCTATCTCTAAGGGAGAGCCCGGACACCCTGCGGAGGAAACTCATTTCGGCCGCTTGTATCCTGGATCTCGTTCTTTCGGTCACGACCCATAGCTCGTGACCATAGGTGAGGGCAGGAACGTAGATCGACCGGTAAATCGAGAGCGTTGCCTTTCGGCTCAGCTCCTTCATCACGATGGACCGATACAGAGTCCGCATCACTGCAGACGCTGCACCAATCCACCTGTCGATCTCCCGTTCCATCGTACCCTCACTCGTGAACGAGACCCCGAGATACTTGAACTCCTCCACTTGGGGCAGGATCTCATCCCCAACCCGGAGAGGGCACTCCACCCTTTTCCGACTGAGGACCATGGTCTCAGATTTGGAGGTGCTGATTCTCATCCCAACCGCTTCACACTCGGCTGCGAACCGTTCCAGTGAGAGTTGGAGATCACGGCTTGATGAAGCCAACAGCACCACGTCATCTGCAAAAAGCAGAGACGCAATACTGAGGCCACCAAACCGGACACCCTCAACGCCTCGGCTACGCCTAGAAATTCTGTCCATAAAAGTTATGAACAGAATCGGTGACAAAGGGCAGCCTTGGCGGAGTCCAACCCTCACTGGAAACGAATCCGACTTACTGCCGGCAATGCGGACCAAACTCTGACATCGGTCGTACAGGGACCGAACAGCCCTTATCAAGGGGTTCGGTACCCCATATTCCCGAAGCACCCCCCACAGAACCCCCCGAGGAACACGGTCGAACGCCTTCTCCAAGTCCACAAAACACATGTAGACTGGTTGGGCGAACTCCCATGCCCCCTCAAGGACCCTGCGGAGGGTGTAGAGCTGGTCCACTTTTCCACGGCCAGGACGAAAACCACATTGCTCCTCCTGAATCCGAGATTCGACTTCCCGACGGACCCTCCTCTCCAGAACCCCTGAATAGACCTTACCAGGGAGGCTGAGGAGTGTGATCCCCCTGTAGTTGGAACACACCCTCCGGTCCCCCTTCTTAAAAAGGGGAACCACCACCCCAGTCTGCCAATCCAGAGGCACTGTCCCCGACGTCCACGCGATGTTGCAGAGGCGTGTCAACCAGGACAGCCCCACAACATCCAGAGCCTTTAGGAACTCCGGGCAGATCTCATCCACCCCCGGGGCCCTGCCACCGAGGAGCTTTTTAACTACCTCGGTGACCTCAACCCCAGAGATAGGAGAGCCCGCCTCAGAGAACCCAGACTCTGCTTCCTCATGGGAAGGCGTGTCGCCGGAATTGAGGAGGTCTTCCAAGTATTCTCCCCACCGAGTCACAACGTCCCGAGTTGAGGTCAGCAGCGCCCCATCCCCACTATACACAGTGTTGATGCTGCACTGCTTCCCCCTCCTGAGACGTCTGATGGTGGACCAGAATCTCCTCGAAGCCTTCTGGAAGTCGTCCTCCAAGGCCTCACCGAACTCCTCCCACGCCCGAGTTTTTGCCTCAGCAACCACCAAAGCTGCATTCCGCTTGGCCAGCCGGTACCTATCAGCTGCCTCAGGAGTTCCACAGGCCAAAAAGGCCCGATAGGACTCCTTCTTCAGCTTGACGGCATCCCTTACTGCCGATGTCCACCAGCGGGTTCTGGGGTTGCCGCCACGACAGGCACCGACCACCTTACGGCCACAGCTGTGGTCGGCCGCTTTGACAATGGAGGCGCAGAACATGGTCCACTCAGACTCAATGTCCCCCGCCTCCCCCGGAACGTGGGTGAAGTTCTGCCGGAGGTGGGAGTTGAAACTCCTTCTGACAGGGGATTCCGCCAGGCGTTCCCAGCAGACCCTCACAATACGTTTGGGTCTGCCAGGTCGGACCGGCATCTTCCCCCACCATCGGAGCCAACACACCACCAGGTGGTGATCGGTTGACAGCTCCGCCCCTCTCTTTGCCCGAGTGTCCAAGACATGCGGCCGCAAGTCCGATGACACGACCACAAAGTCGATCATCGAACTGCGGCCTAGGGTGTCCTGGTGCCAAGTGCACATATGGACACCCTTATGTCTGAACATGGTGTTCATTATGGACAGTCCGTGACGAGCACAGAAGTCTAATAACTGAACACCATTCGGGTTCTGATTGGGGGGACCGTTCCTCCCAATCACGCCCTTCCAGGTCTCACTGTCATTGCCCACATGAGCATTGAAGTCCCCCAGCAGAACGATGGAGTCCCCAGTGGGAGCGCTCTCCAGCACCCCCTCCAAGGACTCCAAAAAGGGTGGGTACTCTGAACTGCTGTTTGGTGCATAAGCACAAACAACAGTCAGGACCCGTCCCCCCACCCGAAGGCGGAGGGAGGCTACCCTCTCGTCCACCGAGGTGAACCCCAATGTACAGGCGCCAAGCCGGGGGGCTATAAGTATACCCACACCTGCTCGGCGTCTCTCACCATGAGCAACTCCAGATTGGAAGAGAGTCCAACCCCTCTCGAGAGGACTGGTACCAGAGCCCATGCTGTGTGTGGAGGTGAGCCCGACTATATCTAGTCGGAACTTCTCCACCTCACACACCAGCTCTGGCTCCTTCCCTGCCAGAGAGGTGACATTCCACGTCCCAAGAGCCAGCTTCTGTAGCCGGGGATCGGATCGCCAAGGTCCCCGCCTTCGGCCACCGCCCAGCTCACAGTGCACCCGACCCCTATGGCCCCTCTCACAGGTGGTGAGCCCATGGGAAGGGGGACCCACGTTGTCCTTTCGGGCTGCGCCCGACCGGGCCCCATGGGTGCAGGCCCGGCCACCAGGCGCTCGCCTTCGAGCCCCACCTCCAGGCCTGGCTCCAGAGGGGGGCCCCGGTGGCCCGCGTCTGGGCAAGGGAAAACGTGCTCCACTGTTTTGATTCCTCATTAGGGGTCTGTGAGCCGTCCTTTGTCTGGTCCCTCACCTAGGACCTGTTTGTCATGGGTGACCCAGCCAGGGGCACAAAGCCCCAGACAACTTAGCTCCTAGGATCATTGGGACACACAAACCCCTCCACCACGATACGGTGATGACTCAAGGAGGAGTATCATTAAATTATTATCATTAAATTATTATTCACATGACCAACGGGGTAAACAGCAGGAAACACGTGTCTGGGGGGGTCACAGCCTACACACCCCCCTACATAATTCTACAAGGTGTGAACATCTCTGACAGGCGTCGCTGTAACGATGGCTATAATTAGCATCACTCTAAACTTGTCCTTCTTGGAGGAGTGGGGGGGCAGGGGGCAGTGACCGTAACCCCCCCAGCTATAAGATCTGGTAGACCTGAGTGAAGCCAACTGCAGCCAATGAAGCTAAAAGAGCATGCTGCACTTAGCATAGCATGGAGTGTCAGTGGGGGGGGAGTGTGTGTGTGCGTGCGTGTGGGGGGGGGCGTCAGCTGTATTGATCTCATCCACTCAGCACACACTCAGACGGGTCTTACCGAGGGTGAAGTGGTTCTTGAAAGAGCTACTGGCTGTGGGGGGGTGGAGGTGAGGAGGGGGGTGGGGGGTGGGTGGAGATGGGGGGTGGGAGTGGGGGGGTGGAGGTGCAGGGGAGGGAGTGGGGGGGTGGAGGTGCAGGGGAGGGAGTGGATGAAAGAGAGGACAGCGTGTTACTGACGTGTTACTGACGTGTTACTGAGAGCAGATCACACAATAAAACAAAGGGGGGGGTACCTGAGGGCCGGGGGAGGGCGGGGAATGAGGGGGCGTGGCTCTGAGCGGCGAGCGCTGACGACAGGGAGCCCGGCCGCTGTCTCTCAATCCCACAGAGGGGGGGCTCTGGATCAGAGAGGGACAAGCAAAGGGTGAGCGGGGGGGGGCGTCCGTTCCAAACACCCCCCCCCCCCCACACGTGTGACCTCTGACCTTTCACGAGAGGGTCTCTGAAGCTCTGGGAGCGCATCGGCCGCGCCGTGAACGCGTCCATCCGCAGGTCGGCGGGGGAGATGGCGGGGGCCCGGTCCCACGAGGGCAGCTGGGACTGCAGGGGGGGGGACAGAGGCAGGACAGGTGAGACCGTCAGCTGCAGCAGCTTTGATACGGGGGGGGGCACCTGGACCCCTCCCCTTCCAACCCAGCCCCCGGTTGGCCCCGCCCCCTCACTGCTCTCTCGACTCTCACCAGCGGTCTGGAGGGCCGGGCGCTGGGGGGCAGGTTGTGGGGAGGGCCATGGGACACCTGCTGGCCCCCCGGGCTCCAAGGACCCTCAGCCTCCCTCCGGCTCTTGCTTTTGGAAAAGTGCCTGAAAGACGCAGCATTAAGGTTCAGTCATGTGACCCCCCAGGAGTGGAACAAATCGGCCCCCCACCTCCATGCTAGCAGTGCTAACTAGCGATGCTACAGTGCTAACTAGCGATGCTAGCTCCTACCACTTCTTCTTCTCGTATTTGTCCTGCAGGAACTCCTTGAACTTCTGACAGTCCTTCATGTCGGGGCAGCCGTCAGTGGGGGGGTCGAACACACACAGCCAGGTCCTCCTGCCCACCTGCACACACACACACACACACACTTTTTCAGGTCTCTACATATACACAGTGCCCCCCCTGACCCAACCATCTCCTAGAATCTGGTAATCAACTCTTGTAGTTTCAGGACCTCATGGACCGATCAGAACCACCACATTCTGCTGGAGAGTATTTGTTACATCACAAATCCGCTCTGTGATTGGACGGAGTGATCGACGACACTGATTGGTTGAAACTCCCAAGGGTGTGGCCATCCCCGAGGGGGGTGTTCGTTCAGTGTGTGGTAATGTCCTAGTTCAGAGCTACACACTGAAAGTTCCTCACAAACTGTTGAAGTCAGCTAGCGTTTGGCTAACGAGTTACCTGTGTGTGTGTGTGTGTGTGTGTGTGTGTGTGTGTGTGTGTTCTGTGTCACACACACACACACACACACATACACACACACACACACACACACAGACACACACACAGACACACACACACACACACACAGACACACACACACACAGACACACACACACACACACACATACACACACACACAGACACACACACACACACACACACACACAGACACAGACACACACACACACACACACAGACACACACACACACACACAGACACAAACACACAGACACACACACACACACACATACACACACACACACACAGACACAAACACACAGACACACACACACACACACACATACACACACACACACACAGACACACACACACACACACACACAGACACACACACACAGACACAGACACACACACACACACATACACACACACAGACACACACACACACACACACACATACACACACACACAGACACACACACACACACACACACAACACAGACACACACAACACACACAGACACACACACACACACACACACACACACACAGACACAAACACACAGACACACACCACACACACACACACACACACACACACACACAGACACAAAACACAAGACACACACACACACACACACATACACACACACACAACACACAGACACACACCACACAGACACACACACACAGACACACACACACAGACACACACGCACACACACACAGACACACACACACACACACAACACACACACACAAAC
>CM023628.1:348790-353790 GCA_013358685.1 Antennarius maculatus
CACACACACACACACACACACACACACACACACACACACACACACACACACACACACACACACACACACACACACACACACACACACACCACACACACACACACACACACACACACACACACACACACTCACACACACACACACACACACACACACACACACACACACACACAGACACACACACACACACACACACACACACACATTAACCCTCTCCTCCCACAGACGTGGATGAGGAAGAGGAGGACCTGAGCGTTCTTCATCCGGGGGCGTTGCTCTATCGCGGCGCCGCCCTGCAGAAGTTCCCCCTGATGGCCGACGCCCTCGCCCACGGCGCCGACGTCAACTGGGTCAATGTGTCGGAGGAGTCCAGCACGCCGCTGATCCAGGCCGTCGCCGTGGTGAGGAGGGTGACCCCTGACCTCCTGTTAGGACGACCCCTGACCTCCTGTTAGGACGACCCCTGACCTCCTGTTAGGACAACCCCTGACCTCCTGTGTGTTTGTGTGTGTGTGTGTGTGTGTGTCTGTCTGTGTGAGTCTGTCTGTGTGTGTGTGCCCCCCCACCAGAACGCCCTGGCTGCCTGTGAGTTCCTCCTGCAGAACGGCGCCAACGTGAACCTGGCAGACAGCAGTGGGAGGGGGCCGCTGCACCACGCCACCATCCTGGGCCACACCGGGTACGACCCCCCCACTCCGTAACGCTCACAGAATTAAAGTAATGTGGAATCTAACCCTGCCCCCCCCCCCCCCCAGGCTGGTGTGTCTCTTCCTGAAGCGGGGGGCTGACTATAACGCCAGGGACCGGCACCAGAAGGACCCCCTGACCATCGCCGTGGACAACGCCAACGCCGACATCGTCACTCTGTGAGTACAGGGAGGAACAGCTCCTGAGTAACCATGGCAACCGACAACTTCACAGCCTCCTCCCCCCGCCCTCCTCAGGCTGCGGATCGCCAGGATGAACAAGGAGATGCAGGAGATGGACGAAGCCTTCGGCCAATCAGGTCACTCCGGGGGTCAGGGATCCGGGAGCTCATTGGGTGGGACCGGAGGGGGGGGGCTGGCCCACACCAGGAAGAGCCTCCAGGCCATCAAGAGCCACATAAGCGGCTGGGCTCTGGGGGGGCAGAATGATGAGCAGGGCAAATAAAACCAAAGGAACAGAATGAGACACAGCGGGGCCAATCAGATGTCATGTGTCTGGAACAGAGCGTTTTCATTGGTTCTTAGTGCCTGATGGTCCAGGTCTATAAGCTGAATGTACGTTCACCTCTATTCTGTGAATAGTGACACAGATCAGTGCAATAACACACTCCATCGCTTCATGAGCGTCCCTCCAGCGGGGGGCGCTCTAGAGTCAGGGGTCAGTCGTCGGGGGGCAGGATGTGATGCTGTGTGTGCTCCGTGTAACACGCCATGTCTCTGTGTGCACACATGTGCCTCTGGCTTCGTCACGCTGAGACGTCCACCGTCTGCACACCGAGAGGTAATGTGTGTGTGTGTGTGTTCAGTGTGTGTGTGTGTGTTCAATGTGTGTGTGTGTGTTCAATGTGTGTGTGTGTGTGTGTTCAGTGTGTGTGTGTGTGTTCAATGTGTGTGTGTGTGTTCAATGTGTGTGTGTGTGTTCTGTGTGTGTGTTCAGCTGCCTGCTTCTGCAAGTCTGCATGTGTTCAGGAAGTAGTCTGGACCGGTCAGATCCAGCATCAGGTGTGTTGATGGTCTCGTCTCTGCGCCCCCCCAGGTGACGACACCTACCACCACATCTTCAGGGACTTCTCACACATGGCCTCCAACACCCCCGAGAAACTGAAGCGCCGCAGCGCAGAACCCAGAACCTGAAGCAGACGTGGCCTCACACACACACACACACACACACACACACACACACACTCAACAGACACACACAAAACACACACTCAACACACACACTCAACACATAACACACGTACACACACACACACTCAATACATAACACACATACACTCAACGCAGACTCACACACACACACTCAACACATACACACTCAACACACAATCAGCTGACAGGAATGCAGTCCAGTCCAGCTGGAGGTCAGAGGTCAAACAGCGAATTCTTTGTCCCAGCATGTCAGCAGATCAGTTTTCCCTGGGGGGGACGCTGTAGTGGCTCCGTGAGGCCAGCAGGGGGCGTGTGGGAGCTGCAGAGGATTAACACCATCATTCTGCCCAAATTAAATCCTGTAAACGTTTTAACGCTTGAAGACTTTTATTCTCTGCTTTTCTACTGATTGGAGTGAAAATGTCACGAACTGAAAGCGTTTTTTTAAACTCCGTTCCTGCCTTTGTTCAACAGTATCAGGTACTTTACATTTATGTCATGAACAAATAAACCGCAACACAAAACTATTGTGCGTTAATCTTTATTGGTTACTGCAGTTCTTCATCCTGACCAGTAGATGGCATCAGTTACAGTCTGAGCCCTAAAAAGTGCTGCCACTCATCTGACAGGTGACAAGAGTAAGACAACGGAATATAAAACTACTCTTCATCTAAATCACATTAGAACCTTTAAATTTAAAGCTAAGCGTTTCCTCAGGAAGACGTGGGCGTCGCCCTAGAACCAGACAGACAGGTGATGACATCACTGCAGCGCCGTGAAAACAGCAGCTCACAATCAGTCACACAAAGCTGAGCCTCATCCACATTCCTGACAGTCTGGATTCAGGTTTCTGCAGCTTCTGGTTGGTCACATGATCAGTAAGGTCACTTCCTGTCAGGTGACATAAAGCACAGGTGGTGAAGAAAGAGCAGCAGAGCACAGAATCTATGGGTCCAGTCTATCACCTGAGTGCTGACCCACATCATCTGGACGCAGGAACTAATCACAGATTTGATGATTGGTTTTTGTTTAGGTGTGATGATAAAATAGTGAAAACGTGTTTCCTGTCAGTCACAAATGAACACACGTGTAAAGACCGACGGTTAATCCTGATTGACACATTTTAGGCTAATAAAATCACTAAAAAATCAGGATTAGCATTGATGCTAAGAGACGTTCTGCTTCAGAGCCTCGAACACGCCAACGACGCATGAAGGACAGAATCACGCATGAATGCAGAGCGACACGCGTGTTGTGTAACGTGGTGTGCTCCTCGTGAAAACACCATCTGAGTTAAAGATTGATGGAAAACGTCGATGAGTGTCGGGACGTGTTCACAAGAGCAAACCCACCCACGGCTCAGTGCTAATCACATGCTAACCGCTGCTAGCGACGGCGGCTAGCCCCCACATTGAAGCCGCTTGTGATGCTTTGGGATCTGAGGTATATCGAGGGGTCAGCAGGTCAGCTGCCGGCGTCCTGGCGTGTGACCGTTAGCCCCGCCTACGTCACGTGATCAACATTCTGCCTTGTTGGGTTCCGGATTAGAACCGTTCATCTGATCCATCTCCAACTGCAATCCCTTGTCTCCATGGCAACCGGGACGTGTTTGAGGAGGGGGCGGGTCCGTGCAGGAGAAGAAGTGAGGCAGGGTGGTCATCACCAGAGCGCCGAGGAACATGAAGCCCCCCGACACCAGGAAGGACGCCAGGTAGTCCCCCGTCACGTCCCTCAGGAAGCCTGGAGACAGGAAGTGGTTAGCACCGGGAGCTACGCGAACCGTAAGCTAACTCGGGACTGATTCAGAGCTACGCTAACCGTAAGCTAACTCGGGACTGATTCAGAGCTACGCGAACCGTAAGCTAACTCGGGACTGATTCAGAGCTACGCTAACCGTAAGCTAACTCGGGACTGATTCAGAGCTACGCTAACTGTAAGCTAACTCTGGACTGATTCAGAGCTACGCTAACCTTTAGCTAACTCGGGACTGATTCAGAGCTACGCTAACTGTAAGCTAACTCGGGACTGATTCACCTGGAAAAATTTTTTAAGTTAAAAACATGTTCAAACCCTGTTTTTTTTTGCTACTTCCTGTTGTAACAGGAAGTAGCACCAGGGACACGTTTCTGCTCACTTTTACTCTTTTAAATCTACCAAACTGAGAAAATCTATGACAGAAGGGACATGTGACCCCCCCCCCCCAATTTAAGTGCACCAGCCGGGTGAGATACGGCGTGACCTCTGACCTCTGACGTGCGCGTTGTGAAACAGCTTGAGGCCCGGCGGGGTCGTACCTGACAGGGGCCCCCCCAGCAGCCCCGTGATGCTCTCGATGAGCTGCAGCAGCCCCAGGGCCCCCATGGTGCGCTCCACGCCCACCAGGGGGGGCAGCAGTCCCAGCATGATGGAGGCCAGCGCGCCGGCGCAGAAGCCGTAGAAGACGCTGGCGGCCATCAGGGCGGGGTAGGAGCCCCCCAGCGAGCTGACGGGCAGCAGCATCATGCTCACCCCCACCAGCACCATCCAGCCCGTCACGATGTGCAGCAGCCGGAACACCCCCAGGTCCGAGAACCACCCGGACGCCACGCGGCCCAGCGTGTCGGCGGCGCCGGCGGCCGACATGACGAAGGCGGCCTGCAGCTGGCTGCAGCCGGCGCGGCGGCCGTGGGCCACCAGGTGGAAGTAGGGCACGAAGTAGCCCACGTTCAGCAGCGCCAGGCCCAGCACGAAGGTCACGTAGGGCCGCTCCCGCAGCAGCGACAGCTCCATGTAGCCCGCCACGCGCCGCAGCAGGGAGGCACGGGGGGGGCCGGCCTCCGCCTCCACCTGGAGGGGCCACAGGGTGAGGCACAGGAGCGACACAGGTGTTAGCAGCTAGCGTGGCGCTGCTCACCTTCGCTGGAGCTTTAGAGCGCCGCTTGGGTCGGATCAGAGCCCCGCAGGGGACGATGTTGAGGCTCAGGCCCCCCAGGACCAGCAGGGCCCCCCTCCAGGCGTACTCCTGCAGCAGCAGCTGGAACAGCGGGTTGAAGGCGAAGGACGACACGCCGATGCTGGAGAAGCCCAGCCCCAACGCCAGCGAGCGGCGCCGCGTGAAGTTAGCCATGATGGTGGCGATCATGGGGGTGAAGACCAGGCTCC
>CM023628.1:358790-396290 GCA_013358685.1 Antennarius maculatus
CCTTTAGTTATGTGAAACACCATAGAGCTGAAAGAGGTCTGACCAATCTATACATTTATATGAAGTATATATATTAAAATAACTTTATATAAAAAAAAAGAGTTTAGAGGTGACTCGTGTTAAACAGACTCGTTCTGAATCCTGGTGCAGTTCCCCTTATTGAACGCTAGAGGGAGACAAACATGGAAACGGGTTTCCGGGCGTTTCCTCTCGATGGAGGAATCGTCACCCCGTTTATGCAACTTATTACTTATTCATTTATCAGGAAATTTACCGCAAACACTTGAGATGACAATTTAAAGCCTTATACTCATAGCAGGGGCGGTTGTGCATTTAAATATCTTATATAAAAGTGTCAAGAAACACCACATCAGCAGAATTAAAGCTAAACAGTATTTGAATCTAAATTTGTCGGTAAGTCTAACCATAAAAATGTAACCTCCTATTTTCCCGAGTGGATTCTGACTCACATTTAAATTCATCTTCATCTCACGGGGAAAAGAACACGCTGATGTGACCTGGTCTCCTCACCGTTCATGTTCATGTTCAGCTGCTTCATTAAACTGGTTCCAGTTTACCTCCTGATGCACCTTCCACATTCTGGTGTATTCATCACTTCCTGTTTGTGTGTCTTTTCTTCACACACACACACACACACACACACACACACACAGTCATTGTGAAACATTCTGCAGGCAGATCACAAATTAGTCACGTCACTGTTTTCTTCTTTTCGGTTGGGGGGGCTGGAAAGTCCCGCTGAGCTTCCAACATTTGGGACAATGAAGCCGGGTAGCCACAACTCATCAGGACCAGGAAGCGGTGGGGGGGCAGAGGGTGAGAGAGTTCATCAGGAGTCTGCCCCCCACCCACCACCTCACCTCCTCACCCCCAGGAAACACACACACGCGTGTTGCCAGGCGGTGGGGGTGACGACACACATGAACCTGCAGGAAACAGGTGCCCTCATTGTTTCCACAAAAGCACCAAGAAAACATGAAACGTGGAAACGAGTGAGGAGAAGCCGTGAATTATGGGTAGTGAGAGTGTGTTCACCACAGGAAGTCAGGGAGGGGTGTTGAGGGGGGGGGGGGGGGGGCTGCTGCTGTAGGTGTGATGTCATCGGCATCACATGATATCAAACGACACACCAAACACCAAAGCTCCAATCGGTATCAAAATTATTTAATTTAAACTGTACAAAAAACATCTTTGTCCAGCAAATCAATTCAAACACATACAGGTGTTGTTTTAAAGCATCCAATTACATCATCAATAAATCTGTGTGTCAGGAAAACTGTATTGATCCTGGAGACAATAAAGTCCTTTTCCTGCAGCTGGATTTAAACACGAGGCCCCAGGCCTGAAGAACGTCTGATAAATACATTATTTAACCACACAACACTGTCTAAGTGCGTTTTAAAGCGTGAACATTTAATTCATCCAAACACACCTCCTTAAACCCTCCTGCTATCATCACCTGCTGCGACATCCCATAATATCCAGTGAACAAACATCCCAAACTGCCCCCACACCCTCCATTCCACTGCCCCCTCCATTCCCTCCATCAGACGTTCACAAACACGTTTCTTTTCCTCCTTCCTGGTTTCTAATAAACTCCGCCTCCACCTTCATTCAGCTCCTAAGCTCCTCCCACTGTGATCAGCTCCTAAGCTCCTCCTACTGTGACCAGCTCCTAAGCTCCTCCCACTGTGACCAGCTCCTAAGCTCCTCCCACTGTGACCAGCTCCTAAGCTCCTCCCACTGTGATCAGGTCCTAAGCTCCTCCCACTTTGACCAGCTCCTAAGCTCCTCCCACCGTGATCAGCTCCTAAGCTCCTCCCACTGTGATCAGCTGGGTCAAACGTGGATCAGCTGATCGGATCCCAGCCGGCGTCCCGTTCAGGGTGACCCCCTCAGCAGACCTGCAGGAGGGGCTGCAGGCAGGGGGGCGGGGCCTCCGTCAGCACCTGGTAGCGCACCTTGGTGTTGGTGACGGCGCCGTGTTTCTGGCGCAGGTGCAGACGCAGCTGGCTCTTGTGACGGAAGTGGAGGTCACATGACTCACACTGAGTGGAAACGGGAACGACAGCTGAAACGTGAAGCGGTGTGTGTGTGTGTGTGTGTGTGTGTGTGTGTGTGTGTGTGTGTGTCTCACCGTGTAGGGCTTCTCTCCTGTGTGGATGCGCAGGTGGCTCTTCAGCGTCTGCAGGTGTCGGAAGCGCGTCCCACAGGTGTGGCAGGGGTAGGGCTTCTCACCTGTGTGGATCAGGACGTGGGCCCTCAGGTGGGCCACCTGAGACAGAAGCACCAAACCGTTACGGGATGTTTCCACGGGTTGCCATGGTTACAACCATGTGACCCGCAGGAGTGAAACAGGAAGTGCTCAGAGGAAGTGGCGCCTCACCTGGACGAAGCGGGCGCCGCAGGTGTCGCAGCGGTATGGCTTCTCGCCCGAGTGGATGCGGGCGTGGGTCTTCAGGTTGGCGGGGCGGTTGAACTGGGCGCCGCACACGTCGCACCGGTACGGCTTGTCGCCTGCAGCGGGGGGACGCCCGATCGGCGGTAAGCTGACACAACGGACCAATGAGAAACGGGCGTGAAGCGTTCTGGACTCACCTGAGCAGACGCTCTTGCCTCCTTGCAGGTTGCCGGGGCAACAGTAGGGCAGGTAGAAGGGCTCACGCTTGATGGTGTGCTGGGCGGCGCTTGACACTTCTGGATGGGGGGGGCAGGACATAAGTCTGGATGAAACTGGTTCAGGGTAATGATGGATGGGGGGGTCGTACCTGTGCCCTCCACGTGAGAGGAAGTCACCGCTGATTGGTCCACAGAGGGGTGTGGCCGCAGGGGAGGGGCTCGGCCAGAACCCTCATAGCAGGAGGCCCGCCCCTGTCTGGTGAAGACACGCCCTTTAGCACACATTTGCATATTCATGAACCGCCCCTCCATCTCTTGATTGTGATTGGGCAGCTCACCTATCAATCTGACCGGGCACTTCTCCAGACCACGCCTCTTTTGGCGCCTCGGGGGATGGGTGTTGGTGTGGCTCCTCCTCCTCCTCCTTCACCGAGGCAGCGGCGCAGAGGGGGTTCAGCACGATGTACTTGTACTTCTTCCAGTTACACGCCTTCGGGTCCGGAGACGGTTTCATGTCGCTCTGGGCGATCAAACCGATCGATTATCGATCCAGTTTACAGGTAAAGGTATACATTACTCAGATTTTAAATTAAAGTTACAGATTACCCCTCTTCTAAAGGTACAGTTACAGATTACCCCTCTTCTAAAGGTACAGTTACAGATTACTCCTCTTCTAAAGGTACAGTTACAGATTACCCCTCTTCTAAAGGTACAGTTACAGATTACCCCTCTTTTAAAGGTACAGTTACAGATTACTCCTCTTCTAAAGGTACAGTTACAGATTACCCCTCTTCTAAAGGTACAGTTACAGATTACCCCTCTTCTAAAGGTACAGTTACAGATTACCCCTATTCTAAAGGTACAGTTACAGATTACTCCTCTTCTAAAGGTACAGTTACAGATTACTCCCATTCTAAAGGTACAGTTACAGATTACACCTCTTCTAAAGGTACAGTTACAGATTACTCCTCTTCTAAAGGTACAGTTACAGATTACACCTCTTCTAAAGGTACAGTTACAGATTACACATATTCTAAAGGTACAGTTACAGATTACTCCTCTTCTAAAGGTACAGTTACAGATTACTCCCATTCTAAAGGTACAGTTACAGATTACCCCTCTTCTAAAGGTACAGTTACAGATTACTCCTATTCTAAAGGTACAGTTACAGATTACACCTCTTCTAAAGGTACAGTTACAGATTACCCCTCTTCTAAAGGTACAGTTACAGATTACTCCTATTCTAAAGGTGCAGTTACAGATTACTCCTATTCTAAAGGTACAGTTACAGATTACACCTCTTCTAAAGGTACAGTTACAGATTACTCCTCTTCTAAAGGTACAGTTACAGATTACTCCTATTCTAAAGGTACAGTTACAGATTACCCCTCTTCTAAAGGTACAGTTACAGATTACTCCTCTTCTAAAGGTACAGTTGCAGATTACTCCTCTTCTAAAGGTACAGTTACAGATTACTCCTCTTCTAAAGGTACAGTTACAGATTACTCCTCTTCCAAAGGTACAGTTACAGATTACCCCTCTTCTAAAGGTACAGTTACAGATTACTCCTCTTCTAAAGGTACAGTTACAGATTACCCCTCTTCTAAAGGTACAGTTACAGATTACCCCTCTTCTAAAGGTACAGTTACAGATTACTCCTCTTCTAAAGGTACAGTTACAGATTACCCCTCTTCTAAAGGTACAGTTACAGATTACCCCTCTTCTAAAGGTACAGTTACAGATTACTCCTCTTCTAAAGGTACAGTTACAGATTACTCCTCTTCTAAAGGTACAGTTACAGATTACCCCTCTTCTAAAGGTACAGTTACAGATTACCCCTATTCTAAAGGTACAGTTACAGATTACACCTCTTCTAAAGGTACAGTTACAGATTACTCCAATTCTAAAGGTACAGTTACAGATTACCCCTCTTCTAAAGGTACAGTTACAGATTACTCCTATTCTAAAGGTACAGTTACAGATTACCCCTCTTCTAAAGGTACAGTTACAGATTACCCCTCTTCTAAAGGTACAGTTACAGATTACTCCTATTCTAAAGGTGCAGTTACAGATTACCCCTCTTCTAAAGGTACAGTTACAGATTACTCCTCTTCTAAAGGTACAGTTACAGATTACACCTATTCTAAAGGTACAGTTACAGATTACCCCTCTTCTAAAGGTACAGTTACAGATTACTCCTCTTCTAAAGGTACAGTTACAGATTACCCCTCTTCTAAAGGTACAGTTACAGATTACCCCTATTCTAAAGGTACAGTTACAGATTACTCCTATTCTAAAGGTACAGTTACAGATTACTCCTATTCTAAAGGTACAGTTACAGATTACCCCTCTTCTAAAAGTACAGTTACAGATTACTCCTCTTCTAAAGGTACAGTTACAGATTACCCCTCTTCTAAAGGTACAGTTACAGATTACCCCTCTTTTAAAGGTACAGTTACAGATTACCCCTCTTCTAAAGGTACAGTTACAGATTACCCCTCTTCTAAAGGTACAGTTACAGATTACTCCTATTCTAAAGGTACAGTTACAGATTACCCCTCTTTTAAAGGTACAGTTACAGATTACTCCTCTTCTAAAGGTACAGTTACAGATTACCCCTCTTCTAAAGGTACAGTTACAGATTACCCACCTGGGGGTTGGTGCTGCAGGTGTTGGACTCTGCTGGGGAGTCCGGCTGACAGCTGGAGCGTCCTGGGCTGTCGGGGGACGGGGTCGGGGTCCCCATCAGGGGCGACTCCGGCTCTCCTTTCTGCCCCTTTGCCCCAGGCTGACAGGTGGGGGAAGCCCCCGGGTGTAGGGAGACCCCGGCCTCCTGGGGGGCCCTGCAGGAGAGACAGGAGGTATTCTGTGAAGATGGAAACAAACAAACATGTCCGGGGGGGGGGGCTGAACTTCTTCTACCTGGCTGTGAACCTCTGGGGTCCTGGAGAAGCCAGATCTTCTCTCCTGGGGGCCACACGGGGCCCTCTGGAGTCCAGCCCCAGGTGGAGGTGTTTGAGGCTCCGAGGCTCCCTGCTGAGACAGGACACACGTCAGAAACACCTGCCCCCCCCCAGCGGGCCGTCCTGTCGGCTCTCACCAGTGCAGCTGCAGGAAGTCCCTGCAGGTGTCGGCCACGTGCTCCATCTGCAGGTAGGTGGCGGCGCTGAGCACCCCCGGGATGCTGCGGGGGGTCAGGGGGAGGCGGGAGGTGTACATGAAGTCCAGCAGCAGGGCGATGCAGGCGGGGTCCAGGCTGTCCGGCAGCGACACGGTGGAGAGCTGCCCCCCCCCTCCGGCCCCCGGGAGCAGGACGCGGTGGGAGTACAGCGAGTAGAAGAAGCCGCTGGGGGGGGGGGCAGGAAACATTACAGAATCAAACACCTGAGGGGGGGCCGAACTGACCGGCCCGACGGGGGCGACGCACCCACCTGCAGGCCACCAGCACGGCGCAGTGCGCCCTGAGCTGCACCCCCCCCACCACGAGGGTGGTGTCGGTCAGGACGTCCCGGAGCCGCAGCTCATTGAGGTTCAGCAGCACGTCCCCCGAGTGACGCGTGAACTCCTTCACGTACCCCCCCCCGGGGGCCGGGGCCTCCTGCCCCCTGCTGCCCCCGTATCCTTCCACCGATGCCCTAATGCTCATGTCGCCCCGCTGACGGGGCAGTAATGTGGAGCAGCAGGTGAAGCAGGGGGAGTTCAGAGTGACGACCCCCCAGGACCTACTTCTGTGTGGTGGGTGGATGGAGCCCCCCCACACATCTGTTAGGTGAGACCAGCTCCCTACTCGTACCTGTGCAGGTAGAAACAATGAGCGTCATCAGCATGGGTCCAACTCAAGGTCCGGGGGCCAAATGTGGCCCTCCACATCATTTAATGTGGCCCCCGAGAGCAAAAAAGTGTCCAAAAATTTAATGTAACATAACATTTAACTAAATGTAACATAAATGTAACTTAAATGTAACTTAAATGTAACTTAAATGTAAAATAAATGTAACTTAAATGTAACTTAAATGTAACTTAAATGTAACTTAAATGTAACTTAAATGTAAAATAAATGTAACTTAAATGTAACTTAAATGTAACTTAAATGTAACATAAATGTAACTTAAATGTAACATAAATGTAACTTAAATGTAACTTAAATGTAACTTAAATGTAAAATAAATGTAACTTAATTGTAACTTAAATGTAACTTAAATGTAACTTAAATGTAAAATAAATGTAACTTAAATGTAACATAAATGTAACTTAAATGTAACTTAAATGTAATTTAAATGTAAAATAAATGTAACTTAAATGTAAAATAAATGTAACTTAAATGTAATTTAAATGTAAAATAAATGTAACTTAAATGTAAAATAAATGTAACTTAAATGTAAAATAAATGTAAAATAAATGTAAAATAAATGTAAAATAAATGTAACTTAAATGTAACTTAAATGTAACTTAAATGTACATAAATGTAACATAAATGTAACTTAAATGTAACTTAAATGTAACTTAAATGCAGTCACAGGAAGTTGTTTCTCAGGGATTAAAGTCTTTAATCTTAATCTGGTGCAGATTAAACCCGACTCACCCCGACCAGCAGGGACGAGATCTCGCGAACACCCGACGGCCGTCAGATCCCTCACTGGCGTTGGGCTCCGACTAGACGTGGAGCGGGGGCCTCGCTGGCTCTGACGGGGGCGGCCGGGGGGGAGCGCTTTATAATGTCGTGCAGGAAGCCCCCCCCCCAGCAACCAGAGCGGCTGGTTTCCTCTTCCCTCACTGGCCCACGCGAACGCTGGAAGCAGCACAGGAAAAGCCCTGCCCCCCTCTCCTGTCCCCCCCCAGGTATTTATAGCGGGATATTAGTTTTTCTAAACCCCCACAGCTCTGAGCAGAGTCACGGCAGGAAAGATGTGTGTGTGTGTGTGTGTGTGTGTGTGTGTGTGTGTGTGTGTGTGTGTGTGTGTGTGTGTGTGTGTGTGTGTGTATGTGTGCTGCACCGAAAATATATAGAAACATGTTTCAGGGTGGGGGGGTGAATAGGAGCATTAGTACCCCCCCCCCCACAAAGGTCTTCACCGTCTTGCAGCAGTAATGTGTGCAGCATCTCCAGGATGGAGTCCGGAAGCTTCCGGCTCTGAGACGGGGGGGTCCAGTCCAGACCCCCCAGGAGGAAGGACTGGAACAATCACTGTGGACGGGGGACACCGAGAAAAACAAGCTCTAGTGAGAGGAACGCAGCCGACAGATGTGCAGGAACTACAACACACACACACACACACACACACACACACACACACACATACACACACACACACACACACACACACACACACACACACACACACACACACACACACACACACACAGACACACACACACACACACACACACACACACACACACACACACACACACACACACACACACACACATACACATACATACACACACACACACACACACACACACACACACACACCTCAGAGACGTGGATGAAACCCGCCTGCGCAGGACATCCGTCAATAATAAAGCAACCAGGAGATGAACTGGGGGGATGAGGGGTCAGAGGTCACGGGTAACGAAAAAACAAGCGGAAAGTCACCTCACGCTCAGAGCGGCGTTGGGTTTACGGCCGACAGGACCGTTAATGGAGACCCCCCAGGAGTGAAGGGTGGACTGATTACCACACAGATCTTCAGGGCGGTTTGGAGTCCATGGACCTGTTGTCAAGGCGATGGTGGGTCCATGAACACACACCTGATGGGGGAGGAGCAGGAGGTCGTTGAGGTCAAACAGATTCTCTATCAGACGCAAGAAAATAGGAATTATTATTGAACTCTGATCAACTTAAATAATTACAAATGAAAATCAAATGAAATAAAAATGTAGAAACTTGCTGTTATTTGGTCTGATTGCTTTGACGTGTGGATGGGGCGCGGGGGGTGTGCGGGGGGGTCGGCTCGTGTCGCTCCTCGTTGTGTTTGTTTGGATGGAGGTCAGATCAATCGTGTGCTTTGTTCACAGAAAGAGAGGAAGAAGCACGAAGGAAAGCAGAGATTAAGAAAACAGCGATGGAGATGAGGGTCTGGGCAACTTCCAGGCATTGTTAGGGGAGCGGATGGGGGGGGGGCAATGGAGGAACACTGAACATTACTAAACGGGTTCACGAATGAGTGGCGGGCGCCGAGTCGACAGCGATGGTGGGAGCAGCTTCCTGTTTCTCACTCCATCAGCAGCATTAAGGTGGACGCCGACGGACACACACACACACACACACACACACACACACACACACACACACACACACACACACAGGAGGAGCACACACAGCTCTATGGATGTCATGAGCAAATGAAAATGTTCTCTTCACACCTTGTCAGGCAGAACAAAAGCAGGGGGGGTTCCCCTCGTGTGTCGTTTCCTGCCTGCCTGGGCAGAACTTTATTGTTCGCCTGATATCTAAGGCTGGGACTTTTACCCCCCCACTAGGTACCAGAGTGTTGATGTCTACGACAATAACAGATCAGCCTTTCCTGTGGCTGCTTTCTGCCCATATAAGGGCATAGAGCTAGAGGAAGGAAGGCCGGCGTGGGGACGGGGATATCCCCTTTAGCAGCGCCTTGTTTGCCTCATTAATGACCAAAATAACAGAGAAACAGCAGCAGATATGAAACCTACTTCTGAAAGGAGCCTCAAGGAAAGCAGGAATGAGTAGGGTGGGGGTAATGAGGAGGGTGGGGGTGATGAGG
The DNA here is from genome assembly GCA_013358685.1 of Antennarius maculatus. Classification (NCBI taxonomy): domain Eukaryota; kingdom Metazoa; phylum Chordata; class Actinopteri; order Lophiiformes; family Antennariidae; genus Antennarius; species Antennarius maculatus. The sequence goes on from CM023628.1 coordinate 368,177, forward strand.
ATGGAGACAGTTGACCCAAATCTCTTGAATCGCAAAAAACATAACTGAAGGGGGTGACCTCCGTGTTCACCGCGGCTGGAAAAATGATCAACAACTGGTTTACGGAGAAAACTCCCAAACAGAACCAAACTCTGTGTGTTTAGACCAAAAAAGAACACAACCTGAGGAGATTAAGGAAAGAGAGAGTACCACTCAGTGCTACAAGGTCACACTCGTCTGTATTTTGATTTATGATTTGTTTTGCAAAATGTTAATAGAGATAAGAATAAAGTTCAGGATACTAAAATGTGTTTTTTGTCTCTTGCTTTTTATGCATGTATTATAACCGCTATTTATAGCACTTATATAACACTTTTAATATAGCCGTTATATTTATTTATAACACTACTTCCAATAAGTTAGTAATGTTTTGGCTGGCCATAATTTGTTTGTTTGTGTTTATTTCTAATGCTGATCTAATTTCCTTGGAATCAATAAAGTATCTGTCTGTCTCTCTGTCTGTCTGTTTGTTGTTTGTTGTTTGTGTAGCCAGCATTACTCAATAGATATTAATAGACAGCGACTTCAATTGCTCCTTGGGGACAAATAAAGTTTCTTAAATTGAACTGAACTCAATTATAAATACTTTAAAGAAAGCTTCCATGATTCTTCTTATAGAATTTTTTTGAATGATGTTTCTGTTATTTGCAGTTTGTAGTTCTATTTTTTAAGTTACTTTTATTCTGAAAAGTTCCGTACGTAACTTTTCAGAGTAAACTTACGTACGTGACGCATCGCCGCCTCTGAGTACGTAGCGGAGCAGCTACGTCACGCGTCGGGAATGCGGTGAGGCGCTGCTGCGGCTGTTGTTGCTAAAGGCCCGGGGATCCGTAACAAAGTAGCTGACGAGGCTAAAGCCGGGAGAAAGTCATCCGGACGGGGCTTCAGCGGACCTGCGAGCGGCTGCGTGGAGCTGTAGGTCGCGGTGCGCGGCTGATCTCAGGCGGTACGTGTCGGTTGTGTCTTTGTTTCCCGTTCGTTGTGTTAAAGTTAGCCTGAGGCGGAGCCTTAGCTAGAACCAGCTAGCAGACCAGTACGTAAGCTAACGCTTAAACTACGGCAGCCTGAATAGTCCTCTATTAGAGTTGTTCACTGTCCTGCACGTGTGTGACGCAAAACGAAGAAATTCCAACAAACAGCCGCGCAGTTCCACGTTAATATTGTGTTGAATGACGTCACCGTGTATATTAAATGTGTATTTTTCTCCAGTTATGTGATCTTTATTCCTAGATGAGACCGAGGAGCAGCGGGGATTCAATGTAAAGGCGCCGTTCAGAGGTGGGTAATGCTAACAGTTAGCTCGTTTCAACAGGAGAAATTCTTTTACTTCAGTTTCTATAGTTCCTCCTCAAACATGTCGACTTAAATCACGTTGTTCTGCTTTTATTTTGTTAAGTTTTAACAAACATGTTGCTGCTTTGGGTGAAACGTAAAGATGCATTCACAATAAAAGCACTATTTTTCTAATTGTTAGTGAACAACAATAACAGTGTAATAAACTGACAAAATAGGAACATACGAATGGAGATTCCGTTAGTTACAACTCTTATCAACCTGACTGCCTTCATAGTCTCTAACTTTATGTGTGGGGTTGTAACTTTAAACTGAGACGCATTTTATTTTGAAATGCAGAAATACCGGATGTGTTTATTCCAGTTGACTTGATTCCTCACTGACATCAACTTTGACATTTGATGAACTGCTGGGCATTCCCTACGTTAAACTAGGGGTCCAGTCGAACTAATTGATTAACGATCAGTTTTTAATTGTATAAGTGTTTTACAACACACAGATTAAAATTTTGACGTTAATATTTCGGGCCGGTAAACCACGTGTGTGTGTTTTTCGGATTTGGACAGGGGTTTAAATCACTCTGATGATGGAGGCGGTGGGTATTTTTTCCCTCCACGTGGTCTGTCAGTGGAGATCATGTTGACACTGCATGGCAAGCTTAAGAAGTACATGAGTAGAAATTATAGATAAATGATTGCCAAAAACAACAACAGGAGGCTCCTTTGTTTCAGCGCGATGTTTCTGCATCATCCCTTATCTATCATTTTAATCCTCTTACCAATGAAGACCACATGACCCATATTCACTCGATCTGGCCATTCTGTTAATTTATCTCCTAATCTCATGACAAAAGCAGTTTGCATGGGTTCTTTCCTGTGCCTGGAGTCCACTGATGGATTGTGTCACATTTTCCCTTTATTATGTTAGTAAAGACATCAGGTCAGGTCTGTGTGGGCTCAGCTGTGTGCTGCTCTTATTAATCCCTCAGAGAATACATGACATATTGTTCTGAGCCAGGTGTTCACGTGTCATTACACAACGTTTCCTGTGGTGTTTTTTTGTCTCTGCTTCATTCACACATCGGTGTTACCCCCCCTGTAAACACCCAGAGACAATAACCATTGTGGCAGATAGCAGCCAGGGGGAACCTCACATTTGCACCTGTTTGTACATCTGTGTATGATTTTGTTTGTATGTGTTGCCAAGCAAGTTTTGACACACACACACACACACACACACACACACACACACACACACACACACACTTGCTGCAGGGCAGTGTGTGAGGCGGCTGGAAACCCCCGATCCCTTCAGAAGGGCTTCTGTCTTCCTGCTGCTCACCCAGGGGCCCATTGTGGGACCCTGAGCCCTTGTTGCCGTGGAAACAGAGTCCGAAGCATCTCTTGGTTTCCATGGGTTACCTACTACAGTACATTAAATACCAGCTGGGTTCACGGAGTTAAAGCCTGATGTCCCACCGACCCCCCCTGCTGGTGTCTGAACGCACTGCATCCGTTATTCTGACCCGTCTTCCTGTCCGCTCCCCCAGCCTGCTATGTCCGGCCCCACCTGGCTGCCCCCCAGGACTGTCCACAGCCCAGAGCGAGCCCAGATGTCCCACTCTGCTGCCTCAGCGATTTACCGGGCCCCCAACAAGAAGGGGGTGTCCGACTTCAGACCCAAATACGGCCCCTATGACCAGAACGGAGGAGGAGGGGGGGTGGCCAACAGGTACATGTCAGCCGGACCCACAGGTGAGACACCCCCTGATCATCACCCCCCCCAGCACCTCCTAGTGGAGGGCATGGGGGTTTTATTTCACCTGTGAATTATGGGATGTGACTTTGACGTCTGCTCTGACCCTGAAGGGGGGGGCCTCGTTCACCATCCGTCCGGCGATCACTACTACTCCCCCCCCCGGGGGCCCATAGATGAACGGGGCTGGGGGCCCCCGGGGGACGGCTACGAGCTGCTGGTGGGCGCCGCTCCTCTGATTGGCCGTCTGACCCAGAGCAGACCCTCACAGCTGTGTTCTGTTTCAGCGCCGGGGGGACAAGCTGGGGGGGTCCCACTCCAAGATCGACGCCGACATCGACTCCCTCACCAGCATGCTGGCCGACCTGGACGCCCCCCAGCCGGACCCCAGCTCACAGGTGGGTCAACCACACTCCAGCTGTCCTCAGAACAATCCTGCCCCCCTCCCAAACTGACCGTCTGTCCCCCCCCAGCTGTACGACAATGTGCCTTACAACAAATACCTCCCAGCGGATCCGTACCGGCCTGCTGCCCCCCAGGGACGACCGTCCATGAGCTACCCCCACCAACCCCAGAGCCAATACCACCCGGTGCCCCCCTACCCCAGCGAGCAGCAGTACCCTAAGCCCCCCCAGCAGGACTACTACAGCACCTCCACCCCCAAGCCGTACCCCCAGCCCATCCCGGCCTCCTACACCACCGCCTCCACCCCCACCGGCCCCCGCTTCAGCGTCCAGGTCAAGACGGCTCAGCCCGTCACCTACTCCCAGAGGGGGGGGCAGGCTGAGCAGGCCTACGCCCCGCCCCCGCCACGCCAGCACGGTCCACGCCCCGCCCCCCAGGCTGCAGCCAGTCAGCAGGGCTGGTTCCCCCCGCACCAGGCTCAGGAGGGCCACCCCGACCCTGAGCGAAAGGGGGGGGGCGCAGGGTCGGCAGGAAGAAGCAGCCAGGCGTCCCTCCCCAAGAGAGGGAACGAACACGTCCAGACGGGATCACAAACCCCCCCGTTCCAGTCCAGCAAGGTAGAGACCCCCCCCTTCAGAAACATACAGGTGTGAGCGTGAGAGCGTTGTGATTGGTTCTGGTCTGTCTGCTTCCTGTCCCTCCAGCAGGGGGCGGCGGCGAGGCCGGAGGACGAGCTGGAGCGACTCACCAGGAAGCTGGTGTACGACATGAACCACCCCCCCGCCGAGGACTACTTCGGTACGCCCCCCCCCCGGCGTGTGTCACTGATGGCGCCGCTGGTCAGTCACACGCGTGACGCTGTGTGTTTCAGGGCGCTGCGCCCGCTGTGGCGACAACGTGGTGGGCGACGGCAGCGGCTGCGTGGCCATGGAGCAGGTGTTCCACGTGGACTGCTTCACCTGCATCACCTGCCACGCCCGTCTCCGGGGGCAACCCTTCTACGCCCTGGACAGGAAGAGCTACTGCGAGAGCTGCTACATCGTAAGCACGCCAGCCGTCCCCACCCGTAGCGGTAGCTCCGCCCCCTGACCCGCCTCCCTCCCCCCCCAGAGTACACTGGAGCGCTGCTCCCAGTGCTCCCAGCCCATCCTGGACCGCATCCTGCGCGCCATGGGGAAGGCGTACCACCCCCGCTGCTTCACCTGCGTGGTGTGTGGCTGCTGCCTGGACGGCGTCCCCTTCACCGTGGACGCCGCCTCCCACATCCACTGCATCCACGACTTCCACAGGTGAGGCCCCGCCCAGCCGCCTGCCGCGCCGCGGCGCTAGCGCCTCGCTGACGCCGTACCCACGCCCCCCCCGACAGGAAGTACGCCCCGCGCTGCTCCGTGTGCGGCGAGCCCATCATGCCTGAACAGGGTCAGGAGGAGACGGTCCGGATCGTGGCCCTGGACCGCAGCTTCCACGTCCACTGCTACGTGTGTGAGGTGAGTCCTGATTGGACGACACACACACACAGGGGCAACGGATGACCGTCATGATGTGTGTGTGTGTGTGTGTGTGTGTGTGTGTGTGTGTGTGTGTGTGTGTGTGTGTGTGTGTGTCTGTGTGTGTGTCTGTGTCTGTGTGTGTGTGTGTGTGTGTGTGTGTGTGTCTGTGTGTGTGTGTGTGTGTCTGTGTGTGTGTGTGTGTGTGTGTGTGTGTGTCTGTGTGTGTCTGTGTGTGTGTGTGTGTGTGTGTGTGTGTGTGTGTGTGTGTGTGTCTGTGTGTGTCTGTGTGTGTGTGTGTGTGTGTCTGTGTGTGTGTGTGTGTGTGTGTGTCTGTGTGTGTGTGTGTGTGTGTGTGTGTGTGTGTGTGTGTGTGTGTGTGTGTGTGTGTGTGTGTGTGTGTGTGACAGGAGTGTGGGCTGCTGCTGTCGTCTGAGGGCGAGGGGCGGGGCTGTTACCCATTGGACGGCCACATCCTGTGTAAGAGCTGCAGCGCGCGGCGAATCCAGGACCTCTCTGCCAAGATCTCCACCGACTGCTGACTGGTCCCGCCCCGTAGCCCCGCCCCCCAGCCTGCCAGAGCCAATCACAGTCCTGAGCCACTGCATCCTGCCGTTCCTGTCGCTGCAGCGCCCCCCAGTGGTGACCAGACGTTCACCTCCAGATGTCCTCTCAGCCCTTTGAGGCTCCTGGAGTCTCTAACGGAGCCCCCCCCCATCCTCGAGTCTTACTGTGTTTTTATTTATTTTCACGCGGCTTCAGGTTCCCACTGAGGCCTGACTGCAGGCGGGGGGGTGACAGCTGTGGTGGGGGGGTCGGTGTGGAACCTTCTAGAAACACGTGTAGTGCTGACTCAGCAGTAGCGTGTCAGCAGACGTGTAGAGGAGTGAGTAGCATCACGTTAACGACACGTTAGAGGACCGTCGTGTTTAGTTTGAGCAGAACGTCTGTTGCCCCGGTAACGTCAATGTTTCTGGAACTCTGTTTAACCTTTTATTGATTGATTGATCGGTACATTGAAGGCGATGGGGTCAGACCCCCCCTCTAAGGAAACAGGGTGTTCTGAACCTCCTAATGTGAACGCTCTGAGCCAATCAGAAGCAGACGAAGCTCATGTTAACAAAGTGGATTCTAATGTTTTTACCCAAACACGGGACTTTTCAGTGGAACCCTGTGGGCTGATCTGGTGTGTTGACCTTTGACCTTGTGGCTGAGCCGTCAGCTCCAGCGTCTGTTACGTTTAGCCGCTCGTCTGTCCGTCCTGGTTCAACGTTTAACTTTAAGGGCTACAAACTCACAAAGCTTTACCTCAACATCGTCCTTCATCACGTCTGTTGGGAAAAGTGTGAATTTTTGTTTTTGTCATGACACCAAAACACATCATGTTGTAAATAACCCGTTAGCATCGCTGAGTTAGTTAGCATCGCTAGGTTTCTACGTGTGAATCCTGATCCGAGCCGTCTCGTCCAATCATGTGGCTCCGTTTGCTGCAGTCCGTTAACCCTGTGTGTGAACGCTGTGAAGGAACTCCAACCTGGAGCCGGTGGGGTCACAGACCTGCTGGGAGGAGGGGGCAGGTCTGACAACCCCCCAGGTCTGACAACCCCCCAGGCCTCTGCAGGTTGAACTAATTATTAAAGCAGGAAGTTCCAACCGCGTGTGTGTCGCCTCATTCCTGAGTGTTTGTTCAGAGACAAGGGCCTGGACTGAATTCCTGCAGTTGTGTTGCATTATGGGAAATGTAGGATCAAAACTTTTGTGAGGTTTCACATTTATTTGAGACAGGATATTTTACATCTCATGTGTTATTTAGTTACATAGTAATTAAAAATGATCTATCGAACAGCAAATCACAACGTGAGCAATGAAAGATTAATTAATAATTTAAATGAATAAATTAAACTCCTTCAGCGCGAGGTGAACGTCTTCCAGAAGAAGTTGCAGCAGCCGTTCTTCCTTCCTCTTCGGGGGGTCGGGGGGGAGGAAGATGACGCCTCACCTCCTCCTCCTCCAGCTGTTGGAGCATCTTGTTTGTGATGGAGGTGACGGTCAGCGACAGACGGGTGAGAACCTGGAGGAGAGGAGGAGATCTTCACCCTCAGCTCGCGTCAGTCTAATGTGGTGCTCGCTCAGGAGTCCTACCTTCTCACCAGCGTCTCCTCTGAGGGTTTCCATCAGAGCGTCTCCTGGGGGTGTTCCATCAACCCCCATCAGCAGCACCGAGGAGAACATGACCACCTGGAGAACCGGCAGCTGAGCGCAAAACATTTCCACCGCCAACGAGACGCCGAGAGCGATTATATCCCAGAGCTGCTGCGAGGGCGGTGACACCAAAGTTATTACAAAACAGTTGTTCATCACAAATAGTCTTCATCACCATCATCGTTTGTTGCTTTGCCGGTAATAAAGGTGTGACGAGATCACGTGGTGTGGAAACAGAAACGTGTTTGTCTCTGACGTTTGAATCATATTTTAATCAGCCTGATTGAGTTTGAAACGTTCAGTGGTTAAAGTGGATATTTTTGAGTCAACACAAATCATCTCAGATTAAAAAGATCTTAAAACTAGTATTTATTGACTGCGTTTCTTTTTCCGCGAGGTTTCATTATCAGAAATATAGATTTTTGTTCGTTTAAGGGCCGCGCATGCGCACTGCTTTATTTCCCACATGACTCCTGTTCATTAAACGTCTCTTTTGTGCTGCGTTTGAGGACCTTTAACTTCCATCAGCCTTTTTATAGATGCGGCTCGACCCGAAGCAACATTCCCCAGGTAGAGGATGTCACGTGATGACGCCTACCTGCGTTACCCCGGGCAACGGAGAGTCCAACAGTTTGATGAGCCTCACCTGCTGTTAAACGTGACATTACAGCAGATCTCCACCAGGGGTCGCTGTAAGCTCCTACTTTTTAGGTGGATCGTAAAGCTGAGATTTAAACGCCTCGAAAAATAAATATCTCAGCGGGTTTTGGGCATAAAGTGTTATAATAAGTTATGAATTGCATTCGTTTATAAAAAAATAGTTCATTTTTGTTTTATAATGAGCATTTAAATGACAGGTGAGCCAAGATGGCGTCCTACCGGTAACCTGACGTCCAGAATGAGTCGCGCCTGCAGAATGAAGTTCTGTTCGCTGCTTCTGTTCGGGTGAGCATCAAAGTGATCGATGGTGACGTCATGCAAACAACCGATCGATATGTTATAGATGATAACAGATACCGTGTGTTTCAGTGTGATGTTCCTGCAGTCCTCACCTGTTCGTGTCATCACTCCCGCTCCCCCAGGTGAGACCAGTTCAGCGTCAAAGGGACGATTATTACCGCCCACACCACGTGACCTAGGTTCACGTGTTCTAACAAATAAATAAAATTATTCTTACCTCTGACAACTTAGTGTTTCTGTTTCATCATGAACACGTCAGATTTCCACACCTTTCAAAGCCGTGTACACGTGTCACGCCTGAAGCGTGTACACGCTTCAGGCGTGACACGTGTACACGCTTCAGACGTGTTGATGAAACGGCGCTGCTGTTTCCTTTGAATGCTTCCAGGAATGTTTCAGTGGGCGTGTCTCCAGCGTCACTTCCTGCTTAGTGTCCAATCCGGCGTCCTCGGCCCGAGGTGGCGTTTTGACTTTGAAGGTCAGAGGTCAAACAGGATTAATGATGTTTAAATCTACACGCCGGTGACGTTTCACCTCCGACAGACCGGTACGGACGCCACTTCCTGTCCAGACAGGAAGCTGCCATCTGCGGCTACACCGTGCTGACGGATGTGGGCGGAGCCCTGGTGCTGCGCGCCTCCTTCCTGGGGTGTCACGTCTCCTCTCAGGTGCGTCGTCACTTCCTGTCCCGTGTCGGTCGCGTTGCAGCGAGTACTCCTGACCGCCCCCCACCTGCTCTGCAGGGGGGGTCAGACTATCGCCTGGGGCTGTGGTTCGTCGCCCTGCAGGCCGGCGGGGGGGTGGCGGCGTTCCACCTGCGGCTGCGCTGCCCCCTGCTGGGGGGGTGGAGCTCCAGAGAGGTCGTCTGTGAGGAGAACTACCTGGAGGTGAGGGATCATGTGATCACCATTGGGGGGTGACTGATGGGGACGTGTCAACTGCTTCCTGCCCAGGTGTCGCTCCAGCCCCCCCTCGCCCCCCCAGCCCCCGGAGACGAGGTGAGTCGCCCACAACACGCCTGATCTGTGTGCACGCCTTCATCCAATCAGCTGCCTCCTCCCCCCACAGGCACCTGCTGGGGGGGCCGTAGGCGTGAGGTTCCACAGGGGGGGCCTGACCCTGACGGACGTCCCCCCCCGGGGCTTCCACCTCTCTCTGCGCGGCTCACGCCTCACCCTCCGCTGTCCCCGCCCCTCCCCCCTCTCATACGTGGTGAAGGTACCCAGAATGCACTGCGGTGGCTGAGGGTCGGACCCGCATCGCCGTGGCTGATCTCTGGGGGGGGGGTGTTTTCCTCCAGGAGGAGGGGGTGGATCTGGAGGTCGTCAGGGCGACCGTCCTATATCGCCTCCGGGGGCGTGTCCTGGGCGTTGACGCCGCCGCCGCCTGCATTCTGGGTGAGCGATGAGTCAGGGTCACATGATCTGGTTTGTTTAACCCCCCCAGCCCCCCCAGGGTGAAATGTTTACCCGTCTCCCTCCCAGGTGGAGCGCAGATGGACGGGTCCGATCTGGTGTGGGGGGGCCCCTACATCCTGTCCCCATTGGTCCAGGGGGGGTTCTGGGACGGCGGCGTGGGGGTGGGACTGAACGGACAGGTTCTCAACACCTCCCAAAACGAGGAGGGGGGTGTCCGGATCGGCCGCCGGGGGGCCCGGCTGGAGGTCAGGATCCCGTTTGGCGTCCGGGGGGGACGCCTGAAGGTAAAGACCAGACTGGGAGAATCTTCTGGGGTGGGGTTGGGTGTTGGACCTTCATGTCTGTGGTTTCTTTAGAGTGGGGGGGTCCGGGGGCAGTACGGCCGCTCCATGTCGGTGGACCTGCTGGTGGTGAGGCAGTGGGCCGACGGACGCTGGCCCCTGACGCAGCACCGCTGCCTCAGGCGCCTGGCCACGCCCCTCCTGTCCCAAAGCCCCTCCCTCAGCGTGGGAGGGGCTGCAGGCACCCCCCCCGACGGCATCTTCTCCGCCATGCTGGGCGTGTTCGCTGCCGACGCGTCGCTGCAGAAGGTGATGCTTCACGGCGGCGGCGACCTTTTGACCTGGACCCCCACCCCCCTGGCACCGAGCAACGCCGACCTCAGCGTGACCCGGGTCGCCCACGGCAACGGCAGCCACTCCTACCAGCTCCGCCTCCCCCTGGCACATCCCAAAATAATCCCAGAGGTGAGATTAAGTTAATCCTAGAGGTGAGATTAAGTTAATCCCAGAGGTGAGATTAAAATAATCCCAGAGGTGAGATTAAAATAATCCCAGAGGTGTCTGATGGTCTAATCCAGTCTATAGGCGGCGGCTGGGAGACCTACAGCCTGACGTTCACCTTCATGATCACCATCGATCACATGGGAGAGACCATCCATCACCAGGAGACGGTAGAGCACCGCGTCACACACACAGGTGAGGACGTCACACACACACACACACACACACACACACACACACACACACTCCAGACATTAGACACATCCCTGGTGACCCCCCTCTGTCCTCCTGCAGCTCCAGGTTCCCCCACGCTGGAGGGGAAGTGCAAGGAGAGCAGCCTGCTGGTGCTGCTGCGCCACGGGGCCCAGTCCCAACTGCACCACGGGGCCCAGTCCAACCTGGACCTGCTCCTTGGGGGCCGCAGGCTGGACTGGGACCTGATGGAGATGGGGGGGCTGGTGGTGGAGGCGGAGGAGGACTACCTAACGGTGGAGATCCCGTCCCACAGCCCTGGAGCCACCTACCTGGTGATCAATCAGTTTGTTGGAGGCTAATCGATCAGTTTGTTACAGGCTAATGGATCAGTCCCCCCCCCCACAGGAGCTGACGCTGCAGGCTCTGGTCTCTGGAGTGGACGTTTCTCTGGTGGACTCAGAGACGCTGGAGCTTCACGCCCGGATCGTCCATCGGTGCTCGTTTCCTGTCCAGGAGCTCCTGGGTACCAGAACCCCCTGAACCCCCTGAACCTCCTGAACCCCCTGAACCTCCAGAATCCCCAGAATTCCCTGAACCTCCTGAACCCCTGAACCTCCTGAACCCCCAGAACCTCCAGAATCCCCTGAACCCCCAGAACCTCATGAACCCCCTGAACCTCCAGAATCCCCAGAATTCCCTGAACCCCCTGAACCCCCTGAACCCCTGAACCTCCTGAACCCCCAGAACCTCCAGAATCCCCTGAACCCCCAGAACCTCATGAACCCCCAGAACCTCATGAACCCCCTGAACCTCCAGAAGCTCCAGATGATGATGATGATATGTTCTCTGGTGTTTGTCTTGAATTAACCCCGTGTGTCTAACAGTGTGTCTACCAGAGGGCAGGATGGTGGCGCTGGTGGACACCACCCACACTGCCCCGCCCATCCACCCCAACCGAACCAGCCTATTGGACCCCAGCTGCGTTCCCGTGGAGACGGACAGCTCCAGAGCGCTCTTCAGCTTCAGCCTGGCCTCCTGTGGGACCTCAGTGACGGTGAGGGTCTCCAGGTTCTTCTGATGGACTCAGATTCCAGCCGTCTGATTGGCTCTCGTTTCCTCAGACTGAGGGGAACTTCCTGTTGTACGAGAACCAGATCAGCTCCTCTCCAGACCCCCAGACCCCTGAGGATCCCCTCATACACAGAGACTCTCCGTACAGGTGAGGTCTACCTGAGGTTCCTCCTTCACACCTCCAGATGATGACTGACGGTTGTTGTTTCAGGCTGACGCTTCAGTGTCGCTACCTGATGAACGAGACCAGCACCGTCGCCATGCATCGCCACGGCAACCCCTCTATGGACAGTCAACCTTCACAGGTGTGAAGGAGGTGGTGTTCCTCACCTGTTCACAGGTGTGATGGGGGTGGGGTTCCTCACCAGTTCACAGGTGTGATGGGGGTGGGGTTCCTCACCAGTTCACAGGTGTGATGGGGGTGGGGTTCCTCACCAGTTCACAGGTGTGATGGGGGTGGGGTTCCTCTGTGTTGAGCTCGGCCATCCAGGTGTGATCAATTTTTTTTCTGTCCAATCAGCTGAAAAGAATCCAGAGGGTGACTGACGGACGATGAACCCGTGTGTGTGTGTGTGTGTGTGTGTGTGTGTGTGTGTGTGTGTGTGTGGGTGGGTGGGGGGGGGCTGATGCTCCCATCAGGAGATGAACACGTTAATGTCTTTAACGGGTTCATTGATCTGTAAATAAACGTTTCCTCCATCTGATGGTTGAGACTCGTGACTGATGACATCAGTGTGACTCACCGGAGATGCGTTATCCAATAGAAACGTTGGGTTCTTGTTCACGCTAAGGTAAACCTCAGCTGACCTTAATGTTTCAGGAAACACAACTTGCTTTGCATTAAATCGTCTCCAGGCTGAATCATTCCCTGTTCTGTACTTAATGAACGCAGGTTTAATATTTGCTGAATACAAATCCATTAAGTTCACAATTAATCTGCACTACAGGAGTCACCACAGGCTGTTTACTGAAAGCAAAACACTTTAAACAGCTGATTTTAATAATCCAGTGTTTGTGGCACACAGGTGTCAGGTAAAATACAGTAATCCCTCACGTATTCACACATCAACACGCGTGACTTCACCTCATCACGGATTTTTGATCGGCAGTCATGTGATACCGTACTCTCATTCTATTGGCTGACAGCATCAGGACGTGCGCTACGTTCCGTGAGACACAAAAGTGCTTTAAACAGTATCAGTGTTTAAGGTAATGGATAAGTGGTTTTATCAGTATGGGGAGGGGTCACAAACATTTACTGTATTCGTTGCTGTACCGTGGAATTCATTTGCGCGTCGTTCCTGAAACATTAACCATAAGGAACGATTACTGTACACTTTATTTTTCAAAATTCAATCAGGTTTACCAGAACGGTACTTTAACTTATGTACAAATCAACAGTAAACAGTTCAAAAATTCAACAGTTGAGCGCTTCGTTTGCAAAGTTCAGCTTCAGCTCACTGGAAGCTGAAGCCATGCACTTCAGCACAGAACATGTTCTGGTGTTTGTGGAAAAGATTTAACCCAAGAGACATTGTTAGGAGACGATGGCAGCTGAGGCCAACCTGGTCTGATTGGTCAGTGCAGGACATGAGTCAACAGCAGTCCACAGGCTGGTTTAACGTTAGCATTCGTTTAACCAGCACTTGTTCAAACTAGTGTACCAACAAGACCGCCTGCCCTCCCCCACTTTGAAGAACCTTGTAAATCTCTGAACAATGTTGGTTCAAGTCAAGACAGTCACAGATCATCATTTGAGATCTTTATTTGCAATTACATGTGTAGTCCATCAAAGAGCAGGAACAGTCTTGACTTGCGATAATCCTCTTGTTCCTGGAAAGGGAAGCAGATTTAAGAACATTTGCGGCTCCTTTTGAACGTCCACTCATGTTTAAATGAAGAACTGACGTTTGGAGAGCTTCTGCAGGAAGTTGGACACTTTGATGTATTTTGCAGAAGGGTGTCGACCCGGCCGCCTGGTGCTCTGGATCCTCCTGGTGACGGGCACCAGGGTTTGGGTCACCGTCGTTGGTTCAGTGGTGGGACTCTGCAGACCTGAAGAGGCGAGTTGTCAGCTTTCTAAATGCAGTTTCTCCTTTAATCAAGTTAGAACCTGTACCTTGGTGATGCACAACAGAATGAAAGATCTTTCCAACACCGGCTGTGTCAGACTCAAACTTGTAGACTGAGAAGAGGCGATGGAGACCAGCCAGAGGGTACGTGCACTCCATCGTCACCCTGAGGGAAGAGTCGGACTTAATAAAGTTCAGGAGAAGGAAATGGTCCAAGTGTTGGGCCTGAACGCACCTGTCCAGTAAACCACCTGGAGATTTTACTGCGGGCTGGGCGTGGCTGAACAGAACCTCATTTTCATATGTCACGATCTCTTTGTTGAGCTGGAAGAAGAAAGCATCTGGTCACAAAAGGAACCAACCCAACAGTGACCATCAGGACGGAGCCGTACCTTCACCAGGGAGCCACAGCTGTTCAGTGGGAAGGAGAAGAGAACCCGGGAGTCATCAGTGTCTCTGGGTACACAGTACGGGTCCACCAGGCTGGCGCTGGCAAGGGACGTTCCCCTGGGGACGCCATAAGTCAAGTCTGCTACCACAGTCATCCAGCCGTCAGTAGAACACACTGCAAAGAGACGGATTTAGCATGTGTCCATCATGAAATACAAGACCATCTGCTCCTTTAGAGTAGAGGCTGATCCTACTGATGAACTCCTTCGTGGTGAAGGGACATGTCTTCACAGAGGAGCTCTGGACCTCAAAGGTTTCACGATCTCTCACAAGGATCTCAAACGTTCCCAAGTATCCCTTCAGCGTGATGTTCTACAACAGAGTGGTCATTAGTGTGGGAGCTGGAGCAAAGCGCTGAAGGACTGGAGAAACATTCACCGTATACTCGTAGCCGTGACTGAACAGAGGCGCGTGGAGCAGCAGCGTCTTGCCGTCGTTGGACATGATGTAGCCGTGTTGCTCTGCCAGCTGTTTCGTTAGTGGGTCCGAGCCGATGGTGATCACCCACAGGGAGTCAAACTGGTGGCGGTCCAGTTTAAAGTTGATCCCAAAGTCTGAACACTCTGCGGTGAACGCTGGAGGAGCTGTCAGGTGCAGAGAAGCGATTAGTGTCCCTTCAAATAAATTACTGACCAGACCGACTTACAGAGGGGTGTCAACGCAGTGACCGAAGACTTGTGGAAGAACAGCTTCTTCTCAGGCAGGACGGTCAGAGTGTAGTTGATGTCCAGTCTGTACTCAACGGCTTTCTCCTCTTTGTTCAACTAGAATTCACATTTTATGTGTTGCTAGGAAACCGTTTGCATCTACAAACTGATCATATTAAACTCCTTGAGGTTCTACCTGCTGAAGGACGTCAGAGTCCTCAAACGGGACCTCCATGGTGTAGCTACGAGTGTCATTGGGCTGGATCACTTGTGCGATGACGCTACCGGGTTTGTTTGTGAAGGGAGGAACGTTGTATTCAGTGTCCTTCAGAATCACAGCGATCAGCTCCACATCCAGAGGAACATCTCCCAGGTAGACAGTGAACATTCGCTCCTCAAGAACCGTGCCTAAAACCCCACCCCCCCAGAGAATACCGATTGGGTCATGGTTTCACCAGCTGGTCACAAGTCTGGTTCTAGACTTACGGTCTTCAGAGAAAACAGGGCGTGGCAGCAGGGGCGTGGTCAGTGTCCTGTGGAAGCGAAGTCTGGTGTCAACGTCATCCTCGTCCACGGAGAGCTGCTCCACGTAGATCTCAAAGGTGTAGAACTCATTGAGGTCTCCTGATGCCACAGTCTGGGGGTGGGGGGGTACAGTTGTTGGATTTTTAGTTCTCAGTGTGAAACAAGTTAGCTTGTGGCTACAGAAACACAGCTGTGCCGACCTTCCTGAATCCTCCTGTTGCATTGTGGGGGATGCTGATCTGGACCATGTCGTTGAACTTCTCCACCAGGTACCCCCTCCCCTTGGCCACTGGCTGCTCCACCAGCTCCCCGTTAACACCAACACTAATCTTGGTCTCGTGGAGCCCAGCGACCAGCGGGTGGAGCACCTCAGGTGTCTGCCATCTCAGGTAGCTGCCGTCATGTGACCCTTCATCTGTGGACAGGAAGCCAATGTCAGTTCATTCCCGACAGGATGGAACCAGCTCATGAGGTCACCACTGACCTTTTGAGCAGGCAGCCACCAGGTCCACCATGAGGACCACCCAGCTCTGTCTGGAGAACAGAGTCGCGTAGACCACCTCCACTGGAACGCCGTTCACCTGGAGACAGGCAGGAGGTCAAGTGTTTGATATGCAGTCTTCACCATACGATCATGTGACCATTTACATCCGTGCTGAAGGAGTAAGGTTGTCCATATGGAGTCCGAAACACCAGCCGTCCGTCTGTCAGGTCGAAGGTGTAGCCCTGGTCCTGAGCTTCTGTGAGGTTCATGGGCGTCACTTCCTGTCCGACCCTCTGGAACATCACCTGCCAGTCGGAGCCGGCTGAGGTGTAGGCCTGGAACAGCAACGGGGCAAGTTAACACCAACCTACTGCAACTGGTCACGTGTCCCAGGAGTCTCACCGTCTGGACCACAGCGTCCCAGTCGTCTCTCCTCGTCCCAGTGGGACACGCCACATCACTCCTCACAGACACCTGCAGGGAAACGGCTGGTAAAATCAACAATACCTGGTCCAGCACACCTCTATGCCAACTACTCACCTCCATGTAGTTCTCTTCACAGGTGACCTCTCTGGGGGACCAGGGGAGGGCAGGAGAACAGGTCTTGTTCATCCTGTAGGTCAGAACCTCCTCGCCATGAGTCACCAACATGTTGAAGTTGAATGTGAAGACTTCATCATCCTGGAATGGACATCAAAATAAAAGGTATTACACCTTCAAACCCCATGAAGTTAAGATCTTGGGTTCTTCATGAGATCAAATTCTTTGATTGACAGATTTACTCACCTGGTTGTCGGTGTGGCAGCTGAAGTAAGAGGCTCTGAGCTCCACACGGTCCTGCAGGGGGAGGACCTGGACGCTGTAGCCACACATGGCTGCGTACTGGCCCACCAGTGGAAACACACCAGTCTCATCTGCAAGAGAAGGTTTATTCCAGAAACATCCTTCAGTAAACTTTGTTAGATATAGCCTCAATGAAGCTGGTTTTAAAAATGGATACAACAACGTTCAAGAGCTTTGAATTTAACAAGAGATAATGAAGAACTTGTAATTCCAACATCAGAAAATGGAGGGAAGTAACTGATTCAGTCTCATTTAGCTTCCGTTACCAACACTTGATTAATAAATTTAAATAAATGACACCTACCAACAGCCTCAAAACGTGGTTCTTCCCAGGTGAAAGAGAGATCAACAGCTATCATGAAGTAACGATCACGACACTCCATACGATAAACTTCTGCAGCCACAAACGAGTTCAAGTGTGAATTTGTTGACAACCAGGTGTACTCAATCAAGTTTGATTTATAAAGCATTCAGTCATGGCAACAGACATTTCAAAGCACTGACAAACAATCCTCCAGAGCCTAAGAGACCAAGTCCGATTTCCTTACCATCGGGGACTTGACTACATTTGGCCGTCGACCACACAGACAGGAGTAAAACCACACTGAAAGGCAAACGGCACAGAAATAAGACACAGGTGCACCAATGTGCAGTAACAGCATCTCAAAGACATCCAAACACTCACCTGATGAACAGCCCAGATGCCATGACAACCAAAAAATGTGTCAGCTGTGTCTAAAGCTAGCTCAGCTGCTAGCAAACTACACCTGCCAGCCAACAACCACCACCTGAGAGGGCCCCTCTACCGCTGGTTTCTGCTCCAAATGGATCCGTGTCCACTGGAGTCCTGCGCCGGCTTTTATAGGCCTATCGCTGCACCGTCCAATCACAGGCCTGCAGGTGTCCCAGTCACAGGTGTGGTGCATTAGCAATCACCCTAATTGGCTGAACGGGTTGCAGCTGATAAATTGATGCCTGTTTAAGTTTTTCTAGTTAACGCAGTCGTCGTTCAAGCTGCTAGTTTAGCAACGTTTGCTGGTTTATTCTAGCCTGTTTGAGTTAGCTAGCAGCTAGGCTAGCTGTGTACACTACCAGTGCATCAGTGGTCATGGCTGTTGGGTTTTCTGCTTGGTAAGAAATTCAACTGTTCCCTTCAGTTGTTACATCAGATGCTTGAGGCTAACTGTGTTCTCTGGTTTTCCAGTGTGGTTTTACTTCTGTCTGTTTGCTTGCATGTAAAATGTGCCGACATGCCTGAAGGTAAATGAAATCTCTCAATAATAATCAATAGAATGTTCATAATTTGAGGTTAATCTCTTTCTTCTACTCAGGGGTTTTCCACGTGGAGTGTCGTGAGCGTTACTTCAGGCTAGCCGTCGAGCTCTCGTTTGTTGGGGAGGAACCTCGGCTTGAAGCTGTTGGTGAGTCCCGGTGTCTGATGTGAAAACTGGGCTGACTACACAGAGGGGGGGGGGGGGGTTGGAGTAAAAATGTGGTGCGAGGAAATGGTGTGATGCATTTTCCAGACGGGACAGGTGTGTATCCAATCACTGAGCGGTATGCAGCTACGTGTGGCTATGCCGTTAGCATCCTCCCCCTGCAGGGCCTGATGGAGCTACGAGCTTCTTACTTCAGCTGCCACGCCCACCACAGAGTGAGAACCAATGGGTTTAAAGGGTTTGGTTTCATTAAAGCGAGTCACCAGGTGGTTCCAGCTCTCCTCACGTGTCGTTCAGGATGACGAGTTCACGTTCAGCTTCAGGCTGACGGCGACGCACCAGGAAGAGGAAGTGACCTTCACCCTGGACAGGACGTGTTCTCCTGCCCTCCCCTGGTCCTCCAGAGAGGTCACCTGTGAAGAGAACTACATGGAGGTGAGTTCATCCACACCTGAACACGTTCAGTGGGGTCATCTCGGTCTCTAATCAGTCTCTCTATAGGTTTCCGTGGCAACTGAAGTGGCATGTCCGTCTGGGGCAATGATGGGCAACTCCAACGTCCTCAGACTTGTATGCCCCCCACCTTATAATCCTGTTAATGTTACCTATTGCTGCTTCTTACCACCGTGATCTCTCTGCAGACACCCAGCTCCATCACCAGTAACTGGCAGGTGATGTTCCAGAAGGAGGAGGAACAGCTGCCCCCCATGAACCTCTCTGATGCTCAGAAGGCGGGGTACATGTTTGCCCTGACGGACCAGAGGATAGTGTTTCGTACCCCGTATGGACAACCTGACTCATCCAGCACTGAGGTGACCCGTTGGAACTAGACGTGTTTGTCTCGTGCAGCTCAGGTGTTCAGTGTCGTTCCCCCCCACCCCCCCCAGGTGAATGGTGTTCCGGTAGAGGTGGTCCATGCCACGCTGTTCTCCACCCAGAGCTGGGTGGTCCTCATGGTGGACCTGGTGGCGTCCTGCTCAAAGTGTCAGTATCTCCATCCACCTGCTGCCATAAGGGTCGGCCTCTGGGTTCATTCTGGGGGGTGCTGGTGTCTCCACAGATGTTGGTTCCTGTGATGACACTGGTTCCATGGTGTGGGAGACTCCAGACCTGCTCTACCCCAGCGTTGAGATCCCACAGCTCAGCTTCGGACTCAATGGGGAGCTGATGGGTCAGTCTGACGCGGAGGAAAGGGGCTACGCCGTGGAGAAGGTCAACGGTCAAGTCAGGATCAGGATTCCCTACGACGCTGAAGGGCGACACAGGAAGGTCCGATGCAAACGAGGGTAACGGTCGTTTGACGCAAACCTTCACTCAGTCCTGGTCTCGTTGCAGAGCGTGGTGTCCAGCCATCTCTTTGAGTTCTACGTCTATCATCTGTACGTGGAACAAATCCTGGTGAATCAGGATCAAACTGAGACCAGGGTTCGGTTCCACAATACACTGGCCTCGCCCGTCCTGCCGTACCCCATCTTCACTGAGAACCGAACAGTTCTTCAGGATGGGGTGTTCACTGTCTACCTCGGAGGCATCCCTGAGGACGTGGCATTGACCGCCGTCCGTCTGAACAGACAGGAATACATGGTGACGTTCGCCGACGTCAGCAGCCGCAACTTCACCGAAGTGGTTCACCCCAACGACACCCACGGGTTCACGCTGGAGCTGCCGTTTGACGACCCCGTTGTCCTGCAGCAGGTAAAGATCTTTACAGGATGCTCACCTTTACCTTTGTCTGCAGCCGTCGGCTCAGTCCTGTTCTTCTAGTTCTCCAGAAAAGACTCGACTCTTCACTACTCGTTGGACATCAACTACACCCTGACGGTCCTGCCTGAGAACGAGCCGTTCTTCCACCTGGCGTCCATTGAGGCTTTGTTCACCGATGTCTGTAAGTCACGAGTCAGGATGTGACCCTACTTGTGTATTAGCAGGAACGTCATTGGACGCCTCCTCCACAGCTCCTCCGGCGTTCACCGCAGAGTGTTCAGAGTCTGGGATCAGCTTCAAACTGGACCGCCGCCCGGTGGACTCCCTGTGGGTGATCAGCGTCGGCTCAGACCCGTTAACAGGGGAGCTGGCAGAGCGACACGGCTACGTCATGACCAATGACAGCAAGACGCTGCTGCTCCACGCGCCTCTGTTCAGTCAGGGCTACGAGTACACGGTGAGGGCCTGGAGAACATCACCAACGCTTTGCTCCAGCTGCAACACTAACGACTCCTCTGTTCTAGAACGTCACTCTGAAGGGGTTCTTGGGGACGTTTGAGATCCTCGTGCGAGATCATGAAACCCAGGAGATCCAGAGCTCCTCTGTGAAGACGTGTCCCTTCACCAGGACTGAGTTCATCAGTAGGACCAGCCTCTGCCCCCCCAGGAGCATCTAGGGTATCTAATGATGGACGCTGACTAAAACCGTCTCTTTGCAGTGTGTTCACCTGACGGCTGGATGACCGTGGTGACCAACGTGTCTCTGGGCGCCCCCCGTGGTGAGTCTGTGAAGGTCAGCCTGGCAGATAAACGGTGTGGACCCAAGGAGACCGACGGCACCAGGGTTCTGTTCTCGCTTCAAGTCAACAGCTGTGGATCCACAGTGAAGGTACTGAAACTTTTCCTGAACATAGAAGGGGAAACAAAAGGGTTAAACTTTAATCTGCTCCATTCCCCCAGTTCGGTCTGGGTCATGTGACCTACCACAACAAGATACTGAAACACAAGTTGGTCAACAGGAACGAGTCTGTGACTGAGAGGTACGAGTAGCTCCACATCTACCCCCCCCCCCCCGCTAGAGATTAATCCTACAGCTGCTGAGGTCCTGCGTTGTCTTTCAGGGTGGGGGTGCAGTGCACCTACCAGCTGGCTCATCTCCATCGTCTCTTCACGCGCCACAGGTTTGAGGCGGACTCTGAAGGCATCGGTGACATCATCCACAGAACACTGCCCAAACCAGGTAAGGGGGGGTTCTGGACATGTAGGACCAACGGTGACCAACCAATCAGTTCTGAGCTCCTGTTGATTGATCTGTTCTGTTTATAGAGCCGAATCCAACCATCAGCCCCAGAGCCCCCCCAACAACCACAGCTGTCACCCAACAGCCAACCAGAACACCCGCTCCTTCAGAGTCGACTGTCCGCTAATCAAAGGTTCCACTGATCAAAAGGTGAAAAGGTCATTCAGAAGGTTTCAGCAGGTTAAGTTTCACTAATGTAAAATATTTTCTTGTTACAGAATCTGGACGAGGAAGACGCTGCCTAAAATATGAAGACGTTTTAAGTGATGAGTGGAAAAGTTGACCTGAATAAAGCCTTTTCTCCACACTGCTGTGTTGTTTGTATAACCGACCTGAAAGGAGTCGCGCACCTTTTGGGGGGGGGGGGGGGGGGGGATGATGCTCAGACTTCATTACATGTGGGTGAGACGCGTTGGCTCGACTCCCACCCCCATTTAGATATGGCTGAACCACGAACGGCTTTCACTCCCTTCTTAACGCGATAAAGAACTCGTTAGATGAACTCAGCCCGTCAGGATTTTGATTCTGGGGCGTCGCTAATTTACCTTTGTGTACATCAAGTTTGTCAGGAAACGAAATATCTTGGTTTCCATAACGGATGCATCTGAATTCAGCCATGATTAAACAAAGTTCATACAGATGTCAAAGCTCCACTACACCTTATTTCTCTGGTGATTACTGGTTCAGTTTTCAGTCAAAAATGTGGAATTTATCCTTGAAGGAAATGACGCAAATAACCTACGGGGCATCATGCGAGGGAAACGGTAAACCCCTCAACCAGCAGGGGGCGCCGGTTCGAGGCGGACGTGACTGAAGGACTTCTTTGACTTGACGTTAAACTAAACCGCTGCCGGTTTTACCTCCACCGGGAAAATACCGACCCGGTAAACATGGACGACAACCACCGGCGCTGCGTCGTGAGTTTGAATCCACTTCCGGTCTGTAACTCCTCTCGTAACCGTCTGCTCTCACGTGTCTGTCACGTGTCCATGTTTGTGACGCAGGAATCCAGGCTGTCCCCACTACCCCCCCTCTCCAACAGGACTCTGCCCCACCCCTCCTTCCTGCCCCTCTACCTGGCTGCAGGCTCCTCCCCCCACGTGACTTTCCTCTACACCCATACAGGTGAGACAGGTTTACCTACGTCACTGTCATCCGGCTGTGACGTCACGCCTGTCCTCTCTGCAGTCCATCCCATCACTCCTGGGGAGGTGTTCTATTCGGACCCCCTCATGGGCCCCGGGGGGAGGGTCCCCAACGCCATCACTGATTGGATGGTGAGTGTGTGACATCATCAGGAACACCTGAGCCGCCAGGAACTACTTCCTGTGGCGTAACAAACGCATCACACAACCAATGTAAGAGCCAAATCAGCCAATCAGAGCATGAGATCACGTTTCCATAGAAACCATGAAGTTCTAGCAGAATTTCTGGAAATTAAAATTAATGATAATTTATCATTAAATTATTAAAAGACATTTTTAAATGACCGTTAGCATCAGAGCTGTTAGCATCAGAGCCGTTAGCATCAGCGCTAACGCTAAACTGTCCCCCCAGGTCTCCGGCCTCCGGCTCAACCCCCCCCCCGCCGGTCGTGTCCACACACGTGGCTCCACCCCCCCGGTCGGATCCGTTCCGCTGTGGTTGCCCCCCCATCAGAGACCTGGGCAGCTCCACTGTGACCTTCAGCGCCCTGCCCCCCCCAGCACCGCCCACCCCAATCATCCTCCAGCTGACTGGCGAGGAGGACCAGGCCGTCACCAACCTGCTGAAGCTGCACTACCAGGACCCCCCCGGAGCTCCGCCCCACTGCCACGCACCCCAGAGCCCCGCCCTGCTGCCCCACCCCCCAGGACCACTGGACACCTCCGGTGTGGGGGGTCCGCTGCTGCCGGAGGGGTCCTGGTCACGGGTGGAGCTGGAGGCGGCAAACACGCTGTCGGGGGGGTTCAGCGTGACCCTCATGACATCATCAGGCCGCCGGGAATTCTGGGAAACCTGCGTCTCCCCAGCCTCACAGGAGGAACAGGAGCCCCCCGACCCGGAGGGGCAACTCCTGTCCCACCGGGAGGGGGACGCCGTCTCTGTGCTGCTGAGCCTCGGAAGTGGGTGGGAGGGGGGCGGCCCCCCCTTAGGGGTTTCCACTGGTTGTTCAGACGTTCACAGCTGAGACAAAGACGGGGTTCAAGAGTCTCTTTATTAAAACATGAGTGGGGGGGTGAGACTGGGGGGGGTCTGTATGTACATCCTGTGGGTATATTTACACCATGTTCTAACGGCTAGCAACACATGCTAACAAGCTAATGGGCGACAATGTTCAAACATAGCGGTGCAGTTTGATGACATCATCACAGACTGGTCTGAGTTCCTTCAGAGGCACTTCCTGTTTCCTGTTTCCTGTTTGGGTTGACTTCAATAAGTTAATAAAATCCTAAAACGTTAAAGGTTCTCGTGTGGCGTCCAGCTGGGCTGCAGGGGGCGGGGCCAGACACGCCCAACAGACACGCCCGTCTCCTCAGCAGCAGGTTGATCTTTGTATCCGGTTGGTAACGCCTGGAATTCTGGGTATTCAGACCTGTTTCACTGGAAGACAACAGCTGGCGCCGACATGAGGGTGTCCCCCTCCTCAGCATGACTCCGCATGACATGCTCCGCCCTGTTAAAACTGAATCCACCCCCCCGCGGTCCTACGTCACGGTGCTGGAGCGCCCCTTGCTGGTGGCCACCACGCTGGCGGCCTGCAGCACGCGGTAGCGCTCCCTCAGGTTGCGCCGCCTCACGTGTTCGTTGGTGATCTCCACCACGTTGGCGGCGGGGAACCAGCCCTTCTGGCCGTCGGCGAGGCGGATGCCCTCAAAGAACCCTGGGAAGACGAGGGGTGGGGAGAGGAGGGGGGGAGCAAACGAGGGGAGACGGGAGTTTCTGCGTCGTTCATGCAAGACAGGAAACAAATCAATAAACTGCTGAGGTGAGGGTGGGGAGGGGGGCGGGGCAAGGACCAGGGGGTGTGAGCAGAGTCAGAGGACCAATCAGACGCTCCGACCTGACGTCTGGAGGAGGTTCTTACCCTCGTTGGTTTTTCGCACCACGTTGATGATCTCTGTGGGCTCCAGAGCGAGTTCATCCGCCTGCTGGGGGGCGTACTGCAACACACACTGCACCTGAGGACAGTCTGCACACACACACACACACACACACACACACACACACACACACACACACACACACCAACGTCACAACACACACGTACTGCAGCACACACTGCACCTGAGGACAGCCTACAACATGTGTCAAACTCAAGGCCTGGGGGCCAAATGTGGCCCTCAAGAGCATAAAAGGTCAGAGTGTCCAAAATAAATAGGTCAAAAGTGTCTTCTTCTTTTCCTTTTGGCTTTTCCCTTCAGGGGTCGCCACAGCGAATCAACCGCCTCCATCTAACCCTGTCCTTTGCATCCTCTTCTCTCACACCAACTACCTTCATGTCCTCTTTCACTACATCCATAAACCTCCTCTTTGGTCTTCCTCTAGGCCTCCTGCCTGGCAGTTCAAAACTCAGCATCCTTCTACCAATATATTCACTATCTCTCCTCTGGACATGTCCAAACCATCTCAGTCTGGCCTCTCTGACTTTATCTCCAAAACCTCTAACATGTGCTGTCCCTCTGATGTACTCATTCCTGATCCTATCCTTCCTGGTCACTCCCAGAGAGAACCTCAGCATCTTCATCTCTGCTACCTCCAGCTCTGCCTCCTGTCTTTTCCTCAGTGACACTGTCTCTAGGCCAAACAACATTGCTGGTCTCACCACAGTTTTGTACACCTTTCCTTTCATTTTAGCTGAAACTCTTCTATCACACATCACACCTGACACTTTCCTCCACCCATTCCATCCTGCCTGGACACGCTTCTTCACCTCTTTTCCCCACTCTCCATTGCTCTGGACTGTTGACCCCAAGTACTTAAAATCCTCCACCTTCTTGATCTCTTCTCCCTGTAACCTCACTCTTCCACTTGGGTCCCTCTCATTCACACACATGTACTCTGTCTTACTGCGGCTAACCTTCATTCCTCTCCTTTCCAGGGCAAACCTCCACCTCTCTAGCTTCTCCTCCACCTCGTCCCTACTCTCACTGCAGATCACAATGTCATCTGCAAACATCATAGTCCATGGAGATTCCTGTCTAACCTCGTCTGTCAGCCTGTCCATCACCATAGCGAACAAGAAGGGGCTCAGAGCTGATCCCTGATGCAGTCCCACCTCCACCTTGAACTCCTCTGTCACACCTACAGCACACCTCACCACTGTCTTACAGTCCTCATACATGTCCTGCACCGCTCTAACATACTTCTCTGACACTCCAGACTTCCTCATACAATACCACAGTTCCTCTCTGGGCACCCTGTCATAAGCTTTCTCCAGATCTACAAAAACACAATGCAGCTCCCTCTGGCCTTCTCTGTACTTCTCTATCAACATCCTCAAAGCAAATACTGCATCTGTAGTACTCTTTTTTGGCATGAAACCATACTGCTGCTCACAAATGCTCACTTCTGCCCTTAGTCTAGCTTCCACTACTCTTTCCCATAACTTCATTGTATGGCTCATCAGCTTTATTCCTCTGTAGTTGCCACAACTCTGCACATCTCCCTTGTTCTTAAAAATGGGCACCAGCACACTTCTCCTCCACTCCTCAGGCATCTTCTCACTATCTAAGATCCTGTTGAACAACCCAGTCAGAAACTCTACTGCCACCTCTCCTAGACACTTCCAAACCTCTACAGGTATATCATCAGGACCGACTGCCTTTCCACTCTTCATCCTCTTCAGTGCTCTCCTCACTTCATCCTGGCTAATCTTTGCTACATCCTGGTCCACAACAGTCACCTCTTCTAGTCTTTGTTCTCTCTCATTTTCCACGTTCATCAACTCCTCAAAGTACTCTTTCCATCTTCCCATCACACTGCTGGCACCTGTCAATAGACTTCCATCCCTATCCTTAATCACCCTAACCTGCTGCACGTCCTTCCCATCTCTATCTCTCTGTCTTGCCAGCCTGTATAGATCAGTCTCTCCCTCCTTACTGTCCAACCTAGCATACAAGTCATCATAAGCTTCTTGTTTGGCCTTTGCTACCTCTACCTTCACCTTACGCTGTATCTCCCTGTACTCCTGTCTACTCTCCTCAGTCCTCTCAGTGTCCCACTTCTTCTTAGCTAACCTCTTTCTTTGTATACACTCCTGTACCTCCTCATTCCACCACCAAGTCTCCTTATCTACTTTCCTTCCAGATGACACACCAAATACTCTCCTACCTGTCTCCCTGATCACATTAGCTGTAGTTGTCCAGTCATCTGGAAGCACCTCCTGACCACCCAGAGCCTGTCTTAACTCCTTCCTAAAGGTCATGCAACACTCTTCCTTTTTTAGCTTCCACCATTTCGTCTTCTGCTCTGTCTTTGTCCTCTTCATCTTCCTCACCACCAGAGTCATCCTACACACCACCATTCTATGCTGTTTGGCTACACTCTCGCCTACCACTACTTTGCAGTCACTGATCTCCTTCAGGTTACATCGTCTACACAAGATGTAGTCTACCTGTGTGCTCCTACCACCACTCTTATAGGTCACCCTATGTTCCTGCCTCTTCTGGAAAAAAGTATTCACTACAGCCATTTCCATCCTTTTTGCAAAGTCAACTACCATCTGTCCTTCTGCGTTCCTCTCCTGGATACCAAACCTGCCCATCACTTCCTCATCACCTCTGTTACCTGCACCAACATGTCCATTGAAGTCTGCACCGATGACAACTCTCTCACTTCTAGGTATGCTCTGCATCACTTCATCAAAGTCCAACCAGAATTTCTCCTTCTCCTCCAGCTCACATCCTACCTGTGGGGCATACCCACTAACAACATTGAACATCACACCTTCTATTTCTAGCTTCAGACTCATCACTCTATCTGACACTCTTTTTACCTCCAGGACATTCCTAACAAACTCCTCCTTCAAGATAACTCCTACTCCATTTCTCTTCCTATCTACACCATGATAGAACAACTTGAACCCTGCTCCTAAACTTCTAGCCTTGCTACCTTTCCACCTGGTCTCCTGGACACACAGTATGTCTACCTTCCTCCTCTGCATCATGTCGACCAACTCTCTACCTTTTCCTGTCATAGTTCCAACATTCAACGTCCCTACTCTTAGTCCTATACTCTTGGCGCTCCTCTTCTCTTTCTTCGTGCGAACGCACTTTCCTCCTCTCCTTCTTCGACCAACAGTAATCCAATTTCCACCGGCGCCCTGTAGGTCAACAGCGCCGATGGCGGTCGTTGTTAACCCGGGCCTCGACCGATCCGGTATGGAAGTCATATGTTTGATTCGCATCTTTGATTTGGCAAAAGTTTTACGCCGGATGCCCTTCCTGACGCAACCCTCTGTATTTATCCGGGCTTGGGACCGGCACAATAAGACACTGGCTTGTGCCCTCTTGCGGCTACATTAAATAGGTCAAAAGTGTGCTTTGACTAAAACTAGATTTCCCACAATGCAGTAGTTCAGCCCATTTTAACTCTGACAAAAATGTTGTGAACAAAGTGACAAAAGGATTTATAACTGAAACAATGTTTGTAACTGGAATCAGGAATAAAGTCAGTTATTAGACTGAATTAAGGAGTAGTTACATTTAGTTACATTACATTGAGTTACATTTAGTTACATTTATTAGTTACATTAAGGAGTAGTTACATTTAGTTACATTACATTGAGTTACATTTAGTTACATTTATTAGTTACATTAAGGAGTAGTTACATTTAGTTACATTACATTGAGTTACATTTAGTTACATTTATTAGTTACATTAAGGAGTAGTTACATTTAGTTACATTACACTGAGATATTAAGTTACATTAAGGAGTAGTTACATTTAGTTACATTACACTGAGATATTAAGTTACATTAAGGAGTAGTTACATTTAGTTACATTACACTGAGATATTAAGTTACATTAAGGAGTAGTTACATTTAGTTACATTACATTGA
>CM023628.1:401290-436290 GCA_013358685.1 Antennarius maculatus
TGTAACTACTCCTTAATGTAACTAATAAATGTAACTAAATGTAACTCAATGTAATGTAACTAAATGTAACTACTCCTTAATGTAACTAATAAATGTAACTAAATGTAACTCAATGTAACTAAATGTAACTACTCCTTAATGTAACTAATAAATGTAACTAAATGTAACTCAATGTAACGTAACTAAATGTAACTACTCCTTAATGTAACTAATAAATGTAACTAAATGTAACTCAATGTAATGTAACTAAATGTAACTACTCCTTAATGTAACTAATAAATGTAACTAAATGTAACTCAATGTAATGTAACTAAATGTAACTACTCCTTAATGTAACTAATCAATGTAACTAAATGTAACTCAATGTAATGTAACTAAATGTAACTACTCCTTAATGTAACTAATAAATGTAACTAAATGTAACTCAATGTAATGTAACTAAATGTAACTACTCCTTAATGTAACTAATAAATGTAACTAAATGTAAATCAATGTAATGTAACTAAATGTAACTACTCCTTAATGTAACTAATAAATGTAACTAAATGTAACTCAATGTAATGTAACTAAATGTAACTACTCCTTAATGTAACTAATAAATGTAACTAAATGTAACTCAATGTAATGTAACTAAATCTAACTACTCCTTAATGTAACTAATAAATGTAACTAAATGTAACTCAATGTAATGTAACTAAATGTAACTACTCCTTAATGTTAAATCAGTGAATTTCTGACTTATTCTAGTTCCAAACATTACAGTTAGACAGAAAAAACATGTTTGTTTGTTTCTCTGTTCTAACATAAATCCTTTTCATTTGTCAGGTTATTAAACCCACAGAACTCCATCAATCAAGGATCAAACTATCAATCAATAAAGAAAAATAACATCAGACACAAGTTAGGACGTTAACTTTGTTCACTACGTTTAGTCAGAGTTCAAATGGGCTGAACTACTGCATTGTGGGAAATGTAGTTTTGCTCAAAGCACACTTTTGACCTATTTATTTTTAGATACTTTGACCTTTATGCTTCATGGGCCACATTAAATAATGTGGAGGGCCACATTTGGCCCCGGGTCTTAAGTTGGACACATGGTTTACAGAGTTTGGTAAAAACAGTGTTTGTTCTTTCCAGGTTCAGGCGGGGGGGGCTCACCCTTTCTTGGCGGTGATGACCAGCAGGTCGTTGAACAGAAACAGGTAGACGGGGGTGAACTTGGCCCTCATGTTGAACAACGTCCCTGCTTTGGACATTTCCTGCAGCTCCCCCTTCTTCTCCAGGAACCTTGTCTGGGAGATGATGGGGACGGCCTGGGGGGGGCGCGAACGGTTACCCAGAGGCTCAGCCAATCACAGAGCGGGAAACGTTTGTGTGAGGTCACCTTGAGTTTGTCGAACTCCAGCGTCTGAGAGATAAGGATCAGCTCCTCCATCTGACGCATCTTCCCCACCTGGGTGTTACACTCGTCTATGATCTGTGGAGAGCAGCCAGTCAGGGGGGGTACCCACAAGCCCCTCTGCTTTGGGTAGGGGGGGGTCAGACTCACCTTGGACACGGAGGCCAGAGCCTTGGAGGCGCTCTGCTCCTCCTTCGTCTGCTCCTTCGTCCTCCTCAGGATGTTCTGGAAGCAGAAGGTGGGGGGGGTCAGTGGAGGTGGGGGGGTCAGTGGAGGTGGGGGGGTTAGTGGAGGTGGGGGGGGTGAGTGGAGGTGGGGGGTCGGTGTGTTTGCTCATGGGCTCATCAGGACTTTCCTCCCAGCCACACCGTGATGACCTCAGGGTCACCCCCCCCACTGGAGCCAGAACAAACACACATCTCCCCTCCCACCACAGAAACACAAACATCCCATAATAGTCTGACCTCAATCAGCATCTTGATGCGTGTGATTCGCTGGAAGGGCAGCAGCAGGAAGGACATGAAGGGCAGCCGCTGGCACTGGGGGGCCTCCTGCAGGCGGGTGATGACCGCCGCGAACGGCAGGTTGTTCTTCCTGCAGAGACACACACACACATGTTAATGCCCCCCCCACACACACGCGTGGCTGACCCGTGGGGCCTCACATGAGCGCGCTGAAGGTCTTCTCCTGGTAGATTTGGTTGCGGACGTAGTCGATGTAGGCGGGGAAGTGGTGCTGGGCGTGGTAGTGGATGATGTCACAGATGTCGGGGAACAGCAGCTCCCCGAAGATACGCTCCTCCAGGTCCCTCAGGAACCTGGGGGGGGGTGGGGTGTTAGGTCTGGGTAACATTTACCCCCCCCACCCACCGTCTCACCTCTCGCTGACCTCCCGGACCCTCAGGATGTTGGAGAACAGCGTCTTCCTGTCCCTGATGACCAGCGCCCCCTGCAGGTCGCGTGAGTCCAGGAAGTGTTCTGTCAGGACCCTCAGGGAGCGCAGGTAGGACGCCTCCGACGTCAGCACCTCGAACATGCTCTGGGGGGAGGGGGGGGTTAACAACAGAACGCCATCGACCCCCCCCCCACCCCACCGCCCCCCCTCACCTCCTGGTACTTCCACTGCTCGGGGGCCAGCCGCGTCAAGACGCCGCTGTCCCGCACCGCCGGGAGGTCCTGCCACAGGGTGCTCTGCCCTGGGGGGGGCACGGGGCTGCTCCTGGCCGACGGGCAGGCCCCGCCCCCCATGGTGACGCGGTGGGGGGACGTCCAATCAGAAGCAAAGTCCACGCTGGTCTTACTGATGTTACGACACACCGTCTGGCGCCGGATCTCCTTGGTGATGACGGTGTCCCGGTACGTCTGGTACAGCGGCTCTGGGGGGGGCAGGGGGGTCAGAGGAGTGACTGAAGCTAAAGCACTGGAGGATTCTGGGTAACGACCGCTAAAGCCCTGGAGGATTGTGGGTCAACGCCGCTGAGCGCTGCCGGTTCTTACCGTCCTGCAGCCGCGACTCCCAGCCCAGTGACGACTTCCTGTCCAGGGAGCCCCCCCCCTCAGGCCACCTGAAACAGGAAGTAGAGACAGAGGGCCGTTAAGACAGGTGACTGTCAGCAGCTCTCTGGGGGGGTCACATGACACTCACGGTTCTGCCCCGCCCTCGTCCGTCTCGTCTTCCTCTCCGTTCTGAACGCCGTCTGGAAACAAACAGGTTTAATTTAACGGGACCCCCCCAGAGCCCCCCATCCCCCACTGTTCTGCACCCACCTCTGCCCTGGGGGAGGGCCGGCAGGGAGACGCTGCTGAGCCTCCGGCCGTCCGTCTTGGGGGGTGGGGGCGGGGCTCTGACCGGGAGCAGCAGGGGGGGCGTGAGGGCTCGGCGGGGGCTGAGCCTGCTGGGGGAGGGGGGACACAGGGACCGCCGCTCCTCCGGCGTGGGCTGAGGCAGAGGGACCCCCCCTCGGTGCACTGGCGTGGGGAGGCGGTTGTCCGGGGCAACGGGCATCCGGGGGGGCACAGCAGGCGGCGCCGGGTCCTTGGGGGGGGCCTGGAACTCGGAGGTGGGGTCGGAGGGGCTGTAGGTGAGTTTGGAGCGGCGGGCCGGTTTACGCACTCGGATGACCGGGACGTCCAGGGGGGGCGCGGCCTGCTGGGGGGCGGTGGGCGTAGTCTTCAGGGGGTGGGGCTCTGGAAGCGTGACTTCGTAAATACTCTCCTCTTCGCTGTCCCCCCTCCCCTGATGGGTGTGTGCTGAGTCAGAGGTGTTTTGGGGGGTGGCGGGGGCGTTGAGGCGGATGAGGGCGAGGGCCGACTGGGGGCCGGGGTCCGACAGCCGCCTGTGCCCCTCCCCCAGCAGGACATCCAGGGACTGTTGGAAGCACGCCTTCTGTAACGCCTCACTGTCAGGGGGGGGTCCCTCCTCGTTCTCCCAGTCCCCCACCCCCCCATCATCCTCCTCCTCCTCCTCCTCGCTGCTGCGGTCTTCATCACTGTCCTCTTCCTCCTCCCCCCCCTCCAGCGGCACCCACACCAGCTTCATGCCGGGACGCTGCAGGTGGCAGACGCAGCCGCAGGCGGGGTCACAGGCGGGGCTGAGCGGCGTGGGGGGGCGGAGCTCCTTCTCCGCTTCACCTCCTCCAATCGGCTGTGCGTCCACCTCTTTCCCATCAGGCTCTGGGACAGGAAACAGAACCCATTAAATATTCATCACCAGAATGAACGACAGGAAGTAAAGAGATGAGGAAGAGGAGGATGAAGATCCATCAGGAAATTAATGTGACTGCATTCCTGTAAATTTATCCAAAAAAATAATGTTTGGAACGTTTCCTGGTGCTTTTATTGTGAAAAATCTATTCTTACATTATTATTATTGATTTACTGAAGCTTTTATTTATCAGGAACCAAAAGAAGGAAATGAAAGAAAAGTTTGTGTGAAAACTAAAGTATTTCCTTTAAATCTAAAGGATCACAAAGTTCCACCAATGGAGGAGCAGAAGGACTGCAGGTGACTGTGACATCACTTCCTGCTTTTACTGCACCTGAAGACACACCTCTATCTGACTGACACACACACACACACACACACACACACACCTGACTCACTGAACCTGTTGGCCCACAACAACACACCTGTGTGTCAGAGCTCCTCCCTGTGGATTCCTCACCAGCCAATCAGAGGCCTGCCAGTGAAATCCGTCTCCACACGCAGACGAGTGAACGCCAGGTGAGAAACGCTTCAACGTTTGTTTGTTTGTTTGTATGACGATGAGGAGGAACAACCCGACCCCCCCCATTAAAGAACGGATCACCAGCCTGAACCGCCAAAACATTTCACTTCCTGTTCTCTAAATCATGTGACAAAGCTTTGCGTTGATCGGGTCACATGACAGGGAGGCGGCGCCCTCGTTACAGCTTCCTGTGGCCGGCGGTCCCTCTGCAGCGGCGCTGCATGGCAACCACGTCGCTAACGCAAACAAAAACATCTGATTTACATGCCCCGCCCCTTCCTGCCTTACACCTATCAGATGGAGCCCCGACCAATCAGGTGACACCAGCTAGCCGTTAGCTAACCTCGGATGCAGCATCAGTGAAGGTGTGACAGCTCAGCATCCCGGTGGGCTGACCCCCCCCTGAAGTCACGCCCCCCTACCTGATCGAGCCCCCTCCATGTTGACTCCGCCCCCCTCGTCACTCCACTCGCTCGCCCTCGGCCTGCGGCTCCTCTTCAGGGGGAGCGGCGGCGCCTCCAGTGGCAGACTGGCGCGCTGCGGTTTGGGCTTCAGGGTGGGGGGCCGCCTGAAGCGCCTCATTCGCGGCATTCGCGGAGTTCCATTGGTGCTTTGCTCCGCCCCCTCGTCCCCCAGGCACCCCTGTTTGCTGAACTTGTCCACGATGCTGCGGACCTTCCCCTCAGTCGGCGTCGTGCTGCCGGCCCCGCCCCCTGGGGGAGGGGGCGTGGTCTGTGCCAGCGGTTTGGGGGGGATGTTGGGCTTGGGTTTGGTGTCGGCTTTGAGAGGCAGGGGCGGTGTGGCCTGGGGGGGTGCTTCCTGGTCAGACATGGCGGCCGGCGGTGTCGGTCGGGGTGTGGTTCACTTCAAGCCGTGACCAATCAGAGGCCAGGCTTTGAGGGCAAAGGTCAACGCCAGCTCATCATCATCTGAGAAAAGAGGAGAGAGGCCAGAAATAGTAATGAAGCATTACCCACAATGCAACATGACTGCAGATTCAGATCCTTTATAGCAGCTGTAGAGCACATGTGTCAAACTCAAGGCCTGGGGGCCAAATGTGGCCCTCCACATAATTTATGTGGCCCGGGAGAACAGATAAGGTGTCAAAAGGGTGCTTCGACCAAAACTACATTTCCCACAATGCAATAGTAAAGCCCAAATTAATTAATATCCTGACTTGTCTTTGATGTTATTTTTCTTTATTTATTTGCTTCAACAAACAAAAAAACAAACAAACATGTTGTTTTTGTCTAACTAATGTTTGTAACCTGAATAAGTAATAAATTCAGTTATTTAACATTTAGGAGTAGTTACATTTAGTTACATTACATTGAGTTACATTTAGTTACATTTATTAGTTACATTAAGGAGTAGTTACATTTAGTTACATTACATTGAGTTACATTTAGTTACATTTATTAGTTACATTAAGGAGTAGTTACATTTAGTTACATTACATTGAGTTACATTTAGTTACATTTATTAGTTACATTAAGGAGTAGTTACATTTAGTTACATTACATTGAGTTACATTTAGTTACATTTATTAGTTACATTAAGGAGTAGTTACATTTAGTTACATTACATTGAGTTACATTTAGTTACATTTATCAGTTACATTAAGGAGTAGTTACATTTAGTTACATTACATTGAGTTACATTTAGTTACATTTATTAGTTACATTAAGGAGTAGTTACATTTAGTTACATTACATTGAGTTACATTTAGTTACATTTATTAGTTACATTAAGGAGTAGTTACATTTAGTTACATTACATTGAGTTACATTTAGTTACATTTATTAGTTACATTAAGGAGTAGTTACATTTAGTTACATTACATTGAGTTACATTTAGTTACATTTATTAGTTACATTAAGGAGTAGTTACATTTAGTTACATTACATTGAGTTACATTTAGTTACATTTATTAGTTACATTAAGGAGTAGTTACATTTAGTTACATTACACTGAGTTACATTTAGTTACATTTATTAGTTACATTAAGGAGTAGTTACATTTAGTTACATTACACTGAGTTACATTTAGTTACATTTATTAGTTACATTAAGGAGTAGTTACATTTAGTTACATTACATTGAGTTACATTTAGTTACATTTATTAGTTACATTAAGGAGTAGTTACATTTAGTTACATTACATTGAGTTACATTTACATTTATTAGTTACATTAAGGAGTAGTTACATTTAGTTACATTACATTGAGTTACATTTAGTTACATTTATTAGTTATATCTGGCCCTTTGAGGACAGCCGTGATGCTGATGTGGCCCCCAGTGGAGATGAGTCTGACCCCCCTGCTTCAGAGGCTGAGTGTCCAGATCCAGGGGGGTTTCCATCAGGCAGTAATCAGGACACCCCAGCAGCTCACCGATCAGACGCCGTCTGACGGTAAACCAGATGAACTTTGTGTTCAGGAAACTGGTTTCCGGGAAATAACTCCCAAAGCTCCTTAACGTTCCTGAGCGACGCCCAGAGGGTTACTCATTAATGAAACACCTGAGAAACACAACGCGTGTCTCACCTGGTCTGAGGCCACGACCCAAAACCCCCCTGTTAATCACAGCAGGCCCCCCCAGCCTAAGTCTCTACAAAAGAATCGCCATGATGACAAGTCACACCCATTCTGGGAGAGCAGATTCTTTTTTATTTTTGTCATGTGTGTGCAGCAGCTGATGCAACACCCCACACACACACACACACACACACACACACACACACACACACACACACACACACACACACACACACCCCAGGATGAGTCAGTGAAGACCCACAGGAAGTGTTCCCGTGCTGCAGAGTCAGCGTTTTGGTGGAGGCTGAGCGTCGCTGCAGAGATTCAGTCTAAACGATGAACCGATGATTATTTTAGGTGTTTGTTTTACGTGATTTAGATTTATGAATGTCATTAAATATAAATCGATGACTCATGCTTTGTTTTATTGTTGATAAGGCTATAAATAAAATTGATTATCAATGTTTATCACATTCCTGCAGGCTGACTCATCAGAGACCAACTGAGGAAATCCGTCCTGCTGCAAGAGAGAATCACAAACTACAGTGTGGAGGTGCATTATGGGAAACGTAGTAGCCAGTGTTTAGTGTTCAGTGTCCATTCAACACATCTGGATGTGTTTCTGACTCCGCTGACGGGCGTTACAGACGTCTCAGATTCGGTTTGCTCACGTTCACTCCCATCACACGGATTGTGTGTGTGTGTGTGTGTGTGTGTGTGTGTGTGTGTGAGTGTGTGTGTGTGTGTGTGTGAGTGTGTGTGAGTATGTGTGTGAGTCAGAGAGTGCTCCAGCCCGTCAGACCAGTTCAGACGACGAAGACGAGCAGCGAAGACAAGAACTGGAGTCAAACAGGATCCACGTTCACGACGACACAAAGGAGAGTGACCCCATCCCACCGTGTGTGTGTGTGTGTGGAGGCTGATGATCGTTCATCAGCCTCCACACACACTCAGAGGCTCACACACACACACACACACACACACACACACACACACATGTTGAGGGGCCGGGGTTTAGTTTTTGCCCTCCAGTCACTGGTTTTGTCCGGGGGTGACATAAAAACCTCTGATCCCAGAGTGTTCTGTCACAAAGGCCTCGTGGCGGCACAGGAGTGTGTGTGTGTGTGTGTGTGTGTGTGTGTGTGTGTGTGTGTGTGTGTGTGTGTGTGTGTGTGTGTGTGTTGATGCCCCACAGACCGGGTGACCCCACCACTGTCTGCCCATCAGCCCAAACCAGACCGTCTTTGTCTCCCTTTGCTCCTCTGACCTGGTTCCTTCAATAGCTGCCCCCCATGCCAGCACACACACACACACACACACACACACACACACACACACACACACACACACACACACACACACACACCGGCTCTTGGGGTGGGGGTGTCATTCCGGTAAGTGTGTCTGAAGACCAACGCCGGTAACGGTGAGACGCCTCAGATCAGACCAGAGCGCTCCGTAAGTGCTGTCCATTAGTGTGTGTGTGTGTGTGTGTGTGTGTGTGTGTGTGTGTGTACAGTAGGCCATCTGCTCGGATGCCTAATGGGTAAGTGTGTGTATGTAAAGATGAGTTGGGGGGGGCATTGACAGAGCCAACATGGTGATGCATGTGATGTGTGTGTGTGTGTGTGTGTATCAGCTCCACGTTTACAGGAAGATGGAGCGGAAATGGTTCCATCTTCAAACACACACACACACACACACACACACACACACACACACACACACACCGTCTAGATCATCACAACAGGAAACTAATGAAGACGTAACGATCCGGTAAATTAAATCAAACAAACACAAACTTTAGTGTAAACACGAGAAACTACGTCATCATGTTTCACTAAATACCGAATGAAGTCGGTTTGGATTATAATTCAGATCAATTTATCGTCCTAATGATTTTAACCCCCCCGGAGCCTCCAGAGGGAACAGGTGCCCCCGGGATGAACCGACACACCGAACCAGCACTAACCGTGAATCTGTCGGTAAACACAGAACACACTCCTGAACACTCACCGGTCCGGTCACACTCGTCCGGATCCCCCGTCGGTGTTCCGGCTCCGGTGCTGGGGGCAGAGCCGCTCCAGAGGGACGGAAAACGGCTTCAGGCTCAAATCCGTTCGGAGCCGCGGCTTCAATTAAGTTCCGTCAAACTTCACTTTACCGGAAAAATATTTAACGAGTTATTCACGGTGTTACCGCGAGGCGGGGCCGTTCCGTGTCGCTTCTCTGCCGGGCCGGTTGTCGTTCCTTTGTTACCGGCGGTCGGTGTGTGAGGAGGAGACGGGAGGCAGAGCGGCGGCCCGGAGGCCAAAGCCCGCCGAGATGCACGCGCTCACGGCTTCCGGTACAGGATTTCAAAATAAAAGTGTCAAAACAAATATGGGAACAGAACACAGGAAGTGGCTACTATTTACGGAAGTGACGTCACAGAACAGAGCGAGGCTCTTCTAATCAGTCGTAATTAAATTCATTATTTACCTGTGGATGTCAAATTGTTTGTGTATTCTCGTTGATAAATACTTTTTAAAAAGTAACTTTTCAAAAATGGACGTTAAAAAGCTTTAGAAATATTTATTAATTTGACGAATAAATGCACAATCGAATACATTTAAAAATTGCAGGGAATAATAGAGCTTTTCTATATTTCAAAAGTCCTACGAGAATATGTTTATTAAAAATGTTTTCTCACTTATCAAGAATAATAATAATAAGAATAATAAGAAAATTCCTTTATTTATTAAAATATTAGATCAGGGATAAGGCATTACAAGACTCAGCACGACCTCTACGGTCACGTAGAATCTTTTCTGTTGGTGGCTTCATCACTGAAGCCTGTTTTTAAGTGTATGATGTTAAAAACTAGGTGATGACTTGTAACAATGACACATTCAGGAACCACACAGGATAGCAACAAACGGGGTGAATTTCTGTCACTCACGCATCCATATAAAATCTGCTGGTTGCTGGGCTTTATTTTAACACTGTTTGTTCTGCCTGCTGACGAACTGAGCCGAATCATTCACCAACACACAGACGTCACTGTGGCCATTATCTTCTGCCAGCGTTTGACGACTGACACAATTTTTTCTGTTTAAGTCTCGACACAATCTGAGCATTTTTGCCTTCACAACTATAAATTTTGTCACAATATTTTCAAAAGCTCAAATATGATCACCATAAAATGTAAATTTTTAATGACTATCTCAGACAGATAAATACTTTATTAATCCCTGAGAAAATTGCCCTTTATCATAATTTGACTATGTAGTGCTGTTATTTTATTTTACTTCATCACTTTAACCCTTATTTTCCAGGTGGATTCCAGGCCCCTGACTCCAGGAGAAATAAAAACCTGACTCCAATCGCGGATTCAGACCATTATGAATGAGAAGTAGATCCGGTCGGTTTGACAAAGGAGAAACGTTGCGGGAGATTCACTTGAGACCTTACCTGACCCACCGGAGAACATTCAGGACATCATGAAGGGCATTAAACGCGTGAATTTCCCACCAGAACCAGACGCTCGGGTGGAGTTAAACTAAATAAGGATCTATTTAACGTGGATGCTCTAGTAGCGTAGAGATACTGCGGCATTTGCTTTATACTGTGAGTCACAGTGCAGGTATCCCTCCGCGGGCAGAGGACATGCTGCTGGACCAATCAGAGCTGTGTTTACAGCATCACCTGTCAGACCGACACCGACTCTTTCTCTCTCACAGGTAAAGATCAACG
Organism: Antennarius maculatus; assembly: GCA_013358685.1. NCBI lineage: Eukaryota > Metazoa > Chordata > Actinopteri > Lophiiformes > Antennariidae > Antennarius > Antennarius maculatus. The sequence goes on from CM023628.1 coordinate 412,187, forward strand.
TTTATTTCATCTACTTTATGTCTACATTTAAACACCGGGGATGAAGGGCGAGGCTAGCCGGGAACGCTAACGATAAAGCCCCGGTGAGAGCCCCGTTAGCCCCCCGTTAGCGTCCGGAGCTAGCTGCTCCGTGTCCGTCCGCCTAGCTTGTTTCTAGCCGATTAGCTTTAATCATCTCCGGTGAGGTCGGAGCGCCGGTGGGTCCAGCGTATCGATCCGGACCGATTCATAATCAATGTGTTAGTACCGGTAGCAGAGGTGAGGTTAGCCCCGAGCTAGCACCGACCCTCCGCGGCAGCGCATCCCGTCGCTCGCATCCCGGCTCCGGCTCGGCGGGGATGCGGCTAGCCGAGGCGTTGGCTCCCGGTGGATTAGTCTGTTTATTAATCAGGTCACAGCAGAGCTAATGGGTGCTAACAGCAGAGCTAACGGGTGCTAACAGCAGAGCTAATGGGAGCTAACAGCTAGCAGCTCCTTCATTAGTGCTGTAACGCACTCCTGTGCGGCTGATCATAAGTAATTGTTGCTATCGATGATCGATAATGGGAGAATAACACTCATACATCCTCTGACTGAACACCCCCAGGTGAGGACGAACCAGGTGTCTGTTAGCCTGACTTCATGTTAATGTTACATGATGCAGATATTAGTCATGTGTAGTTACTGATGTGTTAAAGCTGTCAGTCAAATGTCATCAGGCGTCATTTTAAAGACCAGATGATGGTGAAAGTGTTTCTTTACACTAGTTCATCCTGGACATCCAGCCTCTCCTGGGGGGCCACACTTTGGTCATTCACACACTTTACAACCTCTTTGTGTTTAAATCATGCATTATTGTTCTAAAGTCATTTTCCTTTTAATTGGACTTCCTTTTTGTAAATATTTCATGTTTGTGTTGACTTCCTGTTCATCGTCACACAGCAGGAAACGAGACGAAACCCTTCTAGGTTTCTTATCAATAAACTGATTTAGTTTCACGGTCAGGTACATTCTGATGTTTAAACACACCTCTGTGATGTTAAAATGTTCTTTGCTTACCTTTTCTCCTTCCGTTTCCACCAGGAGCTGAAACACACTCTCACACTGAAGCGGCGGCGGTAGCAGATCACTGGACGGACTCTCTGGCATCGACCTTCAGCAGGTGGGAACAGGCTGGAGCTGCTGCTCCGTCGGGGCTCTGCTTCTCTGGCTGCCTCCACTTTGCTCTGTTTGTGCTTCTTTGTGGAATACTCTCTCAGCTTTTGCAGACGGTCGTTTGTACGTTTCAGCCGGTAGATATCACCACCCTGCTCTGGTGCTCGGCCAGAAGCACCACAAAGGAATGTGTTTGCGTCCTCATAATAGATGCTAAAGCTAGTTTCTTTCCCCTGGAGAACCCAGGACGTTGTGTGATGGAGCTGCTGGCGAGGCGTCAGTGACCTTCCTGTGATTCAGCTCCTCTGATTCCTTCAGTTTAACAGCAGCAGTTTCCTCCTCCAACCACCAGACGTCTCACTGACCAAACGTAGGACCAGTTACAGACTGGTTTCGTGTCGCTGGACTGGTTTCGTGTCGCTGGTGTTCCTCACTGGAGGCGGCAGCTTGTTTTGTTGTGGTTCAGCTGCTGGAACCGTTTCCCAGAGGCCTCAGCGGCGCTGAGCGCTGGTGTGTTCTGGAGCGTCTCAGCGGCATCAGACACTATTCCTGTGCCCCCGCCCGCTGGGACTGGTGGATGGGGATCCCAGTTAGACCAGTTCCCTCCAGGGAGGGGGGCAGAACAAACACCGTTTCTGTCGTGTCCTCTAAAGCCTTTCTCCCCCCCCAGCAGAACAGCGGATCAGTCTTGAACCATGAGCTCAGTGGCTGTTTTGACCCCCGAGAGCTTTGCGGAGCATCGCAGCGGCTTGAAGGACCAGGAGATGTCAGGTAACCCCCCCCCCCACACGCACACACACACACACGTGTCCCTCCCCCACCGTGGCTTCACCCTTTCCTCTCTGGCCCAGGTGGCGTCCCGGAGGACGAGGCCTACATCCCCACCTACCTGGAGGCCTTCCCCCCGCTGCCGGAGAAGGGGGCCCCGGGGGAGAAGGCTGGGGAGCCGGTTTCAGCCTGGGGGAGCAAGATCCGTCCCATCAAAGCGTCCGTCATCACCCAGGTGAGGACCAGTGCCCCGCCACCGGCAGAGGGACACGCCGGGATCTGATTGGCCGTGTGTGCAGGTGTTCCACGTGCCCCTGGAGGAGCGGCGCTACAAGGACAACAGTCAGTTTGGGGAGGGGGAGGAGGCCAAGGTGTGTCTGGACATCATGCAGCGGACGGGGGCCCACATCGAGCTGTCCCTCGCCAAAGACCAGGGCCTGTCCATCATGGTCACCGGCAAGCTGGACTCCGTCATGAAGGCCCGCAAGGAGATCGTGGCCCGGCTGCAGACGCAGGTAGAGCTGCTGGAGGTGTTTAGCCCCGCCCCCGCCCGCTAACGTGGTTCCCTCCTGCCCCCCCCAGGCCTCGGCGACGGTCGCCATCCCCAAGGAGCACCACCGCTTCGTCATCGGTAAGAACGGCGAGAAGCTGCAGGAGCTGGAGCTGAAGACGGCCACCAAGATCACGGTGCCCCGCCCCGACGACGCCAGCGCCAGCATCCGCATCAGCGGCACCCGTGAGGGCATCGAGAAGGCCCGCCACGAGGTCCTGCTCATCTCCGCTGAGCAGGTGGGTCAGGGGGGGGCGCCCTCAGGCCAGGGTTAAGGTCAGCAGGTCACCTGTGTCCTGCCCCCCCCCACAGGACAAGCGGGCGGTGGAGCGTCTGTCCCTGGAGAAGGCCTTCCACCCCTTCATCGCCGGCGCCCACAACCGACTGGTGCAGGAGCTGAGCCAGGAGACGGGGGCCCGCATCAGCATCCCCCCCCCCAGCCTGCCCAAGGACGAGATCGTCATCACCGGGGAGAAGGAAGCCGTCGCCATGGCGCTCAGCCGCATTCTGGCCATCTACGACGACAAGGTGTGTGTGTGTGTGTGTGTGTGTGTGTGTGTGTGTGTGTGTGTGAGTGTGTGATGCTGATCCTCCTTTTGTCCCCCCCCCCACAGAAGAGGAAGACCACCACCATCTCGGTGGAGGTGAAGAAGTCTCAGCACAAGTACATCATCGGTCCGAAGGGCAACACCCTGCAGGAGATCCTGGAGGCCACGGGGGTGTCCGTGGAGATGCCCCCCCTGGACTCCAGCTCAGAGACCATCATCCTGAGGGGGGAGCCCGACAAGCTGGGGCCGGCGCTCACACAGGTGTACGCCAAGGTGACGTCACGCCCTCGTGTGTTTGTATTTTTACTGGTGGGGGGTGACTCACGCCTGTGTGACACCTTTTTGTCCCCCCCCAGGCGAAGAGCGTGATGGTGGTGGAGGTGAGCGCTCCAGCCTGGCTGCACCGCTTCATCATCGGGAAGAAGGGGCAGAACATCGGGCGCATCACGCAGCAGCTGCCCCGGGTGAGGGGGGAGGGGTGTGGGGGGGCGAAAGGGGGGGGGGGCAGTGATGAAGCACACCCTCGTCTTCATCACGTGGTTTCACCCGTAGGTTCACATCGAGTTCACTGACGGCGAGGAGCGGATCAGCCTGGAGGGGCCGACGGAGGAGGTGGAGCAGGCTCAGGGGCAGATCCAGGACATCATCAGAGACCTGGTGAGCGCCAGCCGTCCACTCAGGACGCACGTCCACTCAGGACGCACGTCCACTCAGGACGCTGAGCAGCTGATGTAGACGTTCAGGATGTTGTCCCTCCCCAGCTGGTGAGGATGGACTACACCGAGGTCATCATCGACCAGCGGTTCCACCGACACCTCATCGGGAAAAACGGAGCCAACAGTGAGTAGCGTCTCCACGGCGACGGGAGCGGCCCGCGGTCCCGTTGCCGTGACGCCGTGTGTCGTTGCAGTCAACCGGATCAAGGAGCAGTACAAGGTGTCGGTGCGAATCCCTCAGGACGCCGAGCGCAGCAGCCTGGTGCGCATCGAGGGCGACCCCAAAGGCGTGCAGCTGGCGCGACGGGAGCTGATCGACATGGTGCAGAGGATGGTGAGACCCCCCCACATCGTTCAGCCGGCCGGGACCGAAGCTCCGCCCACTCACTGCCTCCTCCCCCCCTCAGGAGAACGAGCGCACCAAAGACCTGCTGGTGGAGCAGCGGTTCCACCGCAGCATCATCGGCCAGAAGGGCGAGAAGATCAAGGAGGTCCGGGACAAGTTCCCCGAGGTGAGCCTCCTGCCCCCCCCCCCCCAGACACGTTACCGTAGCGACGCGCTGATCCGCTGAGTCTCGTCTCCTTCCAGGTCATCATCAACTTCCCCGACCCGGCGCAGAAGAGCGACGTCGTCCAGCTGAGGGGCCCGAAGAACGAGGTGGAGAAGTGTGGGAAGTTCCTGCAGAAGATCATCGCCGAGCTGGTGAGGGGGGGCCGGGGGGGGGGGACAACTGCATCCCAGGGTATCAGAACCTCACAGGGGGGTCTCAGACCCTCACGGGGGGGTGTCAGACCCTCACGGGGGGATGTCAGACCCTCACGGGGGAGTGTCAGACCTTCACGGGGGGGTGTCAGACCCTCACGGGGGGTCTCAGACCCTCAGGGGGGGGTGTCAGACCCTCACGGGGGGTGTCAGACCCTCACGGGGGGTCTCAGACCCTCAGGGGGGGGTGTCAGACCCTCACGGGGGGGTGTCAGACCCTCACGGGGGGTCTCAGACCCTCAGGGGGGGGTGTCAGACCCTCACGGGGGGGTGTCAGACCCTCACGGGGGGTCTCAGACCCTCAGGGGGGGGTGTCAGACCCTCACGGGGGGGTGTCAGACCCTCACGCCGCTCTCCGTCTCCTCCAGATGGAGAACAGCTTCTCGCTGTCCGTCCCCATCTCCAAGCAGTACCACAAGAACATCATCGGGAAGGGCGGGGCCAACATCAAGAAGGTGAGATCGGGGGTCACCTGACCAGACCGGCGTCCGGCCGGGGGCTCAGGACGACCCGTGTTGTCCGAACAGATCCGTGAGGAGACCAACACCAAGATCGACCTGCCGACGGAGAACAGCGACTCGGAGACCATCGTCATCACCGGCAGGAAGAACAACTGTGAGGCGGCGCGGGGGCGGATCCTCGCCATCCAGAGGGAGCTGGTGAGACACTCAGGTGACACACGTGATCGCACGCATCACAATCAACACCGTCCCGCCCCCCCCCAGGCTAACCTCAAGGAGACGGAGGTCACCATCCCCGCCCGGCTGCACAACTCCCTGATTGGCTCCAAGGGCTGCCTGGTGCGCGCCATCATGGAGGACTGCGGCGGCGTCCACATCCACTTCCCCTCCGAGGGCTCGGGGTCGGACCGCGTGACCATCAGGGGGGTGGCCGGCGAGGTGGAGAAGGCCAGGAAGCAGCTGCTGGAGCTGGCTGAGGAGAAGGTGTGGGGGGGGCGGAGGAACAGATGGGGGGGTGGGGACGGACGCTGACGTCTACTTCCTGTCCTCAGCAAGTCACCTCCTTCACGGCGGAGCTGCAGGCCAAACCCGAGTACCACCGCTTCCTGATTGGCCGTGGCGGCGCCAACATCCGGCGGGTGCGCGACCGGACGGGGGCCCGCATCATCTTCCCCTCGCCAGACGACGCCGAGCAGCAGCTGATCACCATCGTGGGCACGGAGGAGGCGGTGCACCACGCCCAGAGGGAGCTGGAGAGTCTGGTGAAGAGCCTGGTAAGCCCCGCCCACCGGCCATCAGAACACCAGCACGTAGCCCCGCCCACTGACCCCCCACTGCCCCCTCCCCTCCAGGACGACGTGGTGGAGGACAGCATGGTGGTGGACGCCCGTCACCACCGCCACTTCGTGTGCCGGCGGGGGCAGGTGCTGAGGGAGCTGGCCGAGGAGTACGGGGGCGTGGCCGTCAGCTTCCCCCGCACCGGCGCCAACAGCCAGCGGGTGGCGCTGAAGGGCGCCAAGGACTGCGTGGAGGCCGTCAAGAGACGCATCCTGGAGATCATCGAGGACCTGGTAACGGGGGGGGGGTCTGTCGGAGGGGACCTGAACGCAACACCGCTCACCTGAGTTCACGTCTCCACGGTTACCGCGCAGGAGTCCCAGGTGACCGTGGAGGTGGCGGTCCCCCAGCGGTTCCACCGCGCCATCATGGGCCCCAAAGGCAGCCGGATCCAGCAGCTGACCCGGGACCACGAGGTCCAGATCAAGTTCCCCGAGAGGGAGGAGGGCGCCGCAGGTGAGACCCCCACAACCCCCCACGGGTGGAGACGGGACCGAAGCCCCGCCTCCACCCGTCTGTCGTGTTTCAGGTCAGGAGGCGTCGCCGCAGGAGAACGGCGACGTCAGCCCGGAGGCGGAGTTCGTCCCTCGGAAGTGTGACATCATCACCATCGCCGGGCGGGCGGAGAAGTGTGAGCTGGCCAGAGGAGCGCTGCTGGTGAGCATCGTGCTGCTGGTGCACACGTCAGGCTGCTGCTCCTGCACTCACACCCTCCTCCCCCTCCCCCCCCTCCCCCTCTTCAGGCGCTGGTGCCGCTCACGCAGGACGTGGGCGTGGCCTACGAGCTGCACCGCTACATCATCGGGCAGAAGGGCAGCGGCATCAGGAAGATGATGGACGAGTACGAGGTGCGTCTGCGCTCCTGCGGCGCCCCCTGCTGGTCAGGGGCCACGTGTGAAGGTTGTTCCTCCCGCAGGTGAACATCTGGGTCCCTCAGCCGGAGAAGCAGCTGGACGTCATCAGGGTGACGGGTCTGGCCCCCAACGTGGAGCGGGCCAAGCAGGGGCTGCTGGGGAGGGTCCGCGAGCTGCAGGCGGAGCAGGAGGAGCGGGTAGGAGGGCGGGAGGGGGTGGGTGTTGTCAGGTCCGGGTCACGACCCCAGGCTGGACGCTTCCTCCTCTTCTCTCCACAGGCGCTACGCAGCTTCAAGGTCACCATGTCCGTCGACCCCCGCTTCCACCCCAAGATCATCGGACGCAAGGGGGCCGTCATCTCCCAGATCAGGAAGGACCACGACGTCAGCATCCAGTTCCCCGACAAGGGGGACGAGCAGCAGGTGGGGGGGTCACCGCCGTGTGTGTGAGGTCACCACTGTGTGTGTGAGGTCATCACTGTGTGAGGTCACCACTGTGTGTGTGACATCATCACTGTGTCTGTGAGGTCATCACTGTGTGAGGTCACCACCGTGTGTGTGACATCATCACCGTGTGTGAGAGGTCACCGTGTGTCTGTGAGGTCACCGCCGTCCCTCCTGAACTGGTGCCCCCCCTCCAGGACCTGATCGTGATCTCGGGGTACGAGCGGAACGTGGAGGAGGCGCGTCAGAACATCCAGCAGCTGGTGGCGGAGCTGCAGGAGATGGTGAGTCAGGACGTCCACCTGGACCCCCGGACCCACGCCCGCATCATCGGCGCCCGCGGCAAAGCCATCCGCAAGCTGATGGAGGAGTTCAAGGTCAGACGCGTCCGATTGGTCGGCCGTTGGGTTCTGTGTGGGCGGGGTCGTCACACCTCTCTGTGCCTCCAGGTGGACATCCGGTTCCCCCAGCCCGGCTCCAGCGAACCCGATAAGGTGACGGTGACCGGCCTCCCCGAGACCGTGGACAACGCCATCGACCACCTGCTCAACCTGGAGGAGGAATACGTGAGTGGGGGGGCATGCTGACAGCGGTCGGTCTAACTATGACCCCTGACCCTAATCCTAACGCGTCTCAGATGCTGAGCGTGACGGAGACGGAGACCCTCGCCGCCTACATGAAGCCGCCGTCGCGCTACGGGGGCGGAGCCGGCGCTGGAGGGCTGGACGACGGCACCGGGGGGCCGGCGAAGGGCTTCGTGGTGCGAGACGCCCCCTGGAACGTGGCAGGAAACAAGGTGGGACACATCAGATCCAGTGAGTGCAGCTGCTGCCCTCTGGTGGTGGCAGGGGGCAGCAGACACTAACCCCCCCCCTTTGCTCCAGGCTCCTGACATGAGCAGCGCCGAGGACTTCCCCACGTTTGGGACGGGCGTGGCCCTGAAGCAGGCGTCGGCCTGGGGGCCCAAGAAGTTCTGAAGAAAACCTTCAGTGGGGACAAAAACTAAACCTCTGATCCAACTGCTGCTCTCCCCCCCCCGCCTCCCACAACCAGCCACAAAGCATTCTGGGAGAACGATCCCCCGCTCATCAGTTTCCTTTTCACCTCCCCCTCGAGCCTTTATCGTCCCTCTGGGTCGAGCCACACCCGCCCAAAAAGCTCCGCTCCTACATCAGAGGGTGGAGCGTTACCATGGAAACGGCCCAGGACGCCTGGAGCGACGTGAATCCGAGGGAATTCACTTCTTCTTGTGGTTTCCACGAGACGTTCTGTTTGCTCACCTCTCCAGTCACTGATGTGTGTGTGTGTGTGTGAGCGCGCGTGAGCGTGTGTGTGTGTGTGTGTGTTACTGGCGTTGGAGCAACAACGGGCTGCTGTCCTGACTTCCTGGGGGTTTCCTGCGGGCCGGTCGGGGGCTTCCTGCGGACCTTATTTATTTCCTGTTGAACTACTGTGACCCGTTTTGTACGAGCAGCGCTGTAGCGACGCGTCACCTGAGTGCGTGTGAATGCTGGGGGTTCGGACACGTTAAAGTCATGTGTACGTGTAAAAAGAACTTTTGCTATTTTTTTAAACTGTGTTTTCGTTGTTGGTTACTGGTGTATGTGGAGGTGTGTGTGTGTGTGTGTGTGGGGGGGGGGTTAAGATGTATATTTGAATGAAGCTGAACCAAACTTCCAGGACGTCTCAGTCTTTCCTTTGGTTTTCCCTTCACACTAAACGAGCAGACGTCTGCAGGACAAACAGCTTAAAGCCACGACTAAACCTGAAACAACACGCTGGTCTTTACCCAAGAGGAACGAAGATCTGAGACAGAAACATCTCCATCTGTGTTGAGGGGAAATGAGGGGGGGGTGCGCTGAAGAGAGCAGACGTGCGTGTGGTTTGTGCATACTGCCTGTCAGTTTATTTTCTATAAATCAGTAGGTAACAGCCTGAACAATGCAACATTCAGAAACCCAAAAGTAAAAATGAAATGATTCGGAGCAGCGGCGGGCCACGACGACCCACATAAAAGGTCTGATTTCACGTTTCTGTTGTTCCGGCGCTCAGACGACCTTTCTGGTTTTACTGGTTTGGTTCCAGCGAGTCGAGTCCATCCCATCAGAGAGAAGAACGCAACGCCGTCCCTCAGCGCGATGGAGGACGTTCTAAACATGTGACTGGTGTAAATCAAAGACGGCAGGATTAAAGCGCTCTAATGTGTGACATTCAATGTAAACACGGGACCACCTCCAGCCTCCAGGGGGGGGTTCCCATTGAACGGTTTGGCTTCAGTATGCAGAGTGGTGATTCTTACCCACTTCCTGTCCAATCGGCCAATCCTGGAGCTCCTCCAGAGAACCTTCAGCTCGTTTCAGGTCCGTCCCCCCCGCAGGCGTGAACCAAAGCAACCGAAGGGTTAACGCCGCCGGGCCGCTGGCGAAGAAACAAAAGGGGCGGCGGCCTAAAGTACATGTAAACATTTTCCTTCCTCCAGTTTAAAACCTGCCCCCCCCTTAAAGACACTCTTCATGTTCAGATTCAAGTGTTTGTTGTCTTTGTGCATTCTGACCCACTGTCAGTGTTCGTGGTGAGTTTGTGACGGTGCAGGATGGGGGGGTCAGGGGGCAGCAGAGCGAATAAGTGCTAAAAAGTAAAAATAAGTGTTTCAGTTGGTGGAAGAAAACATGTTGAAGTGGATGAGAGTAAAAACGGGGGGGGGCAAACGTAAAGTGCAGGCAGTGTCTGTTCATCCGGTTCTCAGTCGCCGTGACGACGTCCAACAGCAAACCATCAAACTGACCCGTCAGCGACCCCCCACAGGGGTCCAGAGCAGCCCTTCAAGGGGGGGGCCGGGTCTTGCTGTCAGTTAATTAAAATACGGTCGGTGCTGCTCGGCCCCGCCCCCCGCCCCGCCCCCTGGGTGGAAGCCCCGGTCACTCGACCCGGATGAGGAGGCCGTAGAGCAGCGTGCCCCCCTGCTCCTTGGTGACCCACTCGATCTCGGCGTTGCTGAAGCGGGGGTCCAGGGCCTCGGGGGTCCCCAGCGTCTGGGGCCCCACCTTGTAGGAGCCGGGGCGCACGCACACCTGGAAGCCCACCTGGGCCTGGTGGCAGCGGTGGGAGCGGGGGTCCCGGAATCTAAAGGGGACAGGGGGGGTGATGAGAGCAGGAAGCTGCCGCCCCCCCAACCCCCTCCCCCAGGGGGGTTCTGCTGCTACTTACTGCACTTTGGGGGCAAACGTCTCCATGCCGGAGTAGCGCATGGTGGGGGACAGCTGCACCCGGGGCACCTCCCTGCCGGGGGCGCTGTTCTCCTCGGGGTCGCTGTAGCCGTCGGGTCCGTCCGTCTTCAGGGGGGTCACCGAGAAGATGGACGAGGTTCCTGCAGCGACACACGGAGGGGGGGGGGGGCGTTAGCTTCCAGCTGGGGGGGGGGTTCCCCAGATTGACGGGGTGTCGGTCCTACCAGGAAGCAGCTGGGCGTGGTCCAGCGTCCGGCGCAGCGCCCCCACGCTGGTGCCGTGGTACGCGATGTGCCACTTCTTCAGCGCCGTGGACGCCTCGCCGTGGGGCTTCATCCTGCACACACCGTCTCCGTTAGCAACCACCCTCTCCGTCAGCAACCACCCTCTCCGTTAGCAACCACCCTCTCCGTTAGCAACCACCCTCTCCGTTAGCAACCACCCTCTCCGTTAGCAACCACCCTCTCCGTTAGCTACTACACATCTCCGTTAGCAACCACCCTCTCCGTTAGCAACCACCCTCTCCGTTAGCAACCACCCTCTCCGTTAGCAACCACCCTCTCCGTTAGCAACCACCCTCTCCGTTAGCAACCACCCTCTCCGTTAGCTACCACCCTCTCCGTTAGCAACCACCCTCTCCGTTAGCAACCACCCTCTCCGTTAGCTACTACACATCTCCGTTAGCAACCACCCGTCCCCGTTAGCAACGACCTGTCAGCATCGACCCGTCAGCAGTGACCCGTCAGCAGCGACACGCCCTCGCCCCCCCCCCCCCCCCACCTGTCTCACCTGAGGGCGAAGCGGCACCAGCCGAAGGGCAGGGCGTAGTCCCGCGGCGGCTCCCCCCTCTTGTAGTACGCCTCGTCGCCCCTCAGCTTGTGGCAGGACTCGCAGTAGCACAGGTTGTACTTCACCTCTTCGTTAAAATACCCATCTGGAGGGGGGGGGGGGGGGCAGGAGAGGTGAGCGCCGTCGCCACGCGGCGGGAGAGGCGAGGGCGGGGCGGGACTCACCTGGGAGCGTGAGCAGGTCCTTGAAGCGGGAGCAGAGCGCCTGGTACTCACACACCTTGTTGGGGTTGACCTCTGGGGGGGGGGTCCAGCACACGCTCTCCTTGATCCCTGTGGAAACACGGAGCTGAAACACGGAGCGCCCGAGCCGACAGATCCGCCGCCGCCGCGTCTTACCGTCAACCATGTCCGCCTTCTCCATGTCGCCCTGACAACGCGCCTCGCCGCTCTCCCCGCCCACCGCGGGCAGATGGTTGGTTACTATGGTAACCTGCAGTGGAGACACAACGTTCGTGAGCTCACAGCGGGAACATGATGGTGACGGCGGGGGGCGGAGCCTGATAACATGATGTAATTGTGGGGGCGGAGCCTGACCTGCTCACACTGGCCGTACAGGTCGATGAAGGGGTAACAGGGGGAGGGGATGTCCTGCGCCGCCACACCCTGGTCCATCCCGTTGACGTACAGGTGGAGGCAGCTGTTGGCGTCCACCAGCAGCCCCAGCACCGTCCCCTCAGGACACGTGTCCAGGTTGGGCCCGTAGTTCTCACAGATCTGAGGGGGGGGGACACATCAGGAGGAGGAAGAGAAGGAGGAGGAGGAGCAGGAGGCGGGGCCTGACCTTCAGGGAGTTGTGGCACACGGCGTCCCGCTGCAGCAGCCAGGCGGAGCGTTTCAGACAACACGCCGTGGAGGGGAAGTTGAGCCGGTCGGGGGCGTGGCCTATCACCCCTAGCGACAGCGACGACGTCCACGACGGGTTGAGCCGGTCGATCTGAAACTGGAGAGAGAGACGGGAGTCAAAGCCGTCTGGAGGCGGGGCCCCGGTGGCTCCTCCCCCTGAGGCATGACCTCTGACCCCACCTGGAACAGCTGCTGGCGCCCCAGCGGCTGGGCGGTGACCAGCAGGCCCTGGTTGTAGCTGCACACGCGCGCCGCCGTCAGCCTCTGATTGGACAGCTGGATGTTCTTCCCGTGGTTCTCCAGGAAGACGACGGCGGTGGGGGCCGGCGCCGGGGGCGGGGGCTCATCCGCCTGCAGCAGAGAGAGGAGCGTGAGGCCGGAGCGTGTGAACAGCGGCGGCGTTCGCTATCTGGGGGCGGGGCTACCTCTCTGACGGGGGTGCCCTCCTCCTCGGCCTCGCTGCAGCTCTCTGACGACACGGACAGCGCCTTCACGCTCTCGCCGTCGTCCGTGGGGGAGGAGCTGACGATGGACACGGCGGACACGCGTCCGTACAGGTCCAGCACGGCGTACACGTTCTGCAGGGGGGCACAGGTTAGGGGGGGTGGTGGGGCTGCGGGGGGCGTGGGGTAGGGCTTACCTTGGGCACCGCCGTGGCGGCCGCTCCCATGTCCTCGCCGTCGATGAAGACGTGCATGGTGTCGTCGCTGCAGCGCTTCACGCCCACGCGGTTCCCGTACTGGACAGGAAGCAGGAAGCGGTTAGAACAGGAAGCAGGAAGTGGTCAGTCGCTGACACGCCGTGTGACGGCCGGCGGTGGGCGGCGGCTTACCGACAGCCGGTCCAATGAGCAGCCGTAGTTCTGGCGCTGCAGCACGCCGTTGCGCCGCACCTCGGAGCCGCAGAGCAGCCAGGTGACCTTGGTGCGCAGCTGGGGGAGGGAGGGGGACAGCCCCGACAGAGGGCAGGAGGGCAGGTCGGGGGGGGCCAGCGTGGTCAGGCCGATGTGCAGCGAGCCGCACCACTGCTCGTCCACCTTGTCCACCCTCACCTGGGGGGGGCGGACGAAAACGTCACCCGAGTCGACCTGGGAGGCGGGGTTAAAGGGGCGGGGCTCCTTACCTCAAACAGCTCGTCCGCCTTCAGCTCCTTGGCGCTGAACACGATGCCGTGGGCGTAGCCCCCCACCCGGATGGCCTGGCAGCCCTGCCCCACCAGCACCACGTTCTTCCCGTGTTTGCTGTGCAGCCGGTGGGCCACGCCCGCCACTGCTCAGGAGAAGAAACACGCCGGGTCACTTCCTGTCTGCAGCGTCCTACCGCTTCACTTCCTGTCTGGGGGGGCTCCTACCTGGGGAGTGCAGGGGGAAGCTCTTGTCGGTGGCGTTGCTGGCACACAGGCTGTTGTCCAGGGGGCCGGAGGAGCTGGTGATGGACACCTGGACGCACTGACCGTACAGGTCGATGACGGCGTACACCTCTGGGGGAGACGCGAGGCGTTAGCTCGGCTGGGGGGGGGGGGGGCCACGCTCACCTGTGACACGTCAGCAGCCTACCGGGGGGCAGGCCGGAGCAGGCCACGCCCTGGTCCACGCCGTTGATGTAGTAGTGGAGGTCGCCGCTGGACGAGCGCATCATGCCGATGCGAGAGCCGGTGGTCAGGGAGTCCAGGTCGCAGCCGTAGTTGTTCCTCATCGTGTTCCCGTCCTGCATGATGGCCGTCCCGCTGGGGGGGGGTCAAAGGGGGGGGACGCTGCGTTCAGGCGCCGCAGGAAAAACAACAACGCTGGACAAACCGTCAGAGGTCCTACCTGAGCATCCAGGTGTCGTAGTCGATGTCCGTCATCGTGTTGGGGAACTCCAGCTCGTCGGGCCGGATGGCCGTCACTCCTGGGGGGCAGGGGGGGGTGTTAGGATGAGACAGGAACACAGGGAGCAGCAGCTGCTGCAGACACACACCTGCCTCGATGGAACCCGACCAGCGGTCCACCATCTTCTGGATGATGATCTCAAACAGCTCCCCGTCTCGCAGGCACCTGGGGGGACGCCACGCCGTTAGGACCCGTACGTCTGCGTACCCCGCCCCTCTACACCCCGCCCCTCGCCGCCCCCCCCTACCTGTTGGAGATGACGATGGCGTCGTTGAACTCGCTGCGACAGTTCTGCCTCAGCGCGGTGCGCCCCCCGTTGGTGATGACGGCGTTGGTGCCGTGCAGGTGGTGGAAGCGCAGGTCGTTGGTGGCGCTGGCCCCACCCACCGAACAGGGGCTCCCAGGGGACATGGCGGCGGGGCCCTCGGAGCCGTCCTCTGGGAGCGGGGGCAGGTCCACTGGGGGAGGAAGAGACTGTGAGGCGGGGCAGGGAGCAGAATGGCGTCCTCTGCGTGCGGACCCCCCCTCACCCATGTCGTCCATGATGGTGGCCTGCGCCGCCTGGCCGTACAGGTCCACCACGGCGTACACGCTGGGGGGCACGTTCCACGCCGCCGGGCCCTGAGCCACGCCGTTCACGAAGAAGTGGAGGCTGCCGTCCTCCTTCCTGACCACGCCCACCGTGTCCCCCGCCTGCAGGGCGAGAAAACGGGTTCACAGGTCGTCAGGGCGGAGCCACCGTTCGGTGTGGTTACGGGAGGATGCGGGAGGGCGACGCCCCTCACCTTGAGCCGGTCCAGGTTGTGTCCGTACTCGTCCAGGATGGTGGTCCCGTTGTGCATCACGCCGTTTCCTGTCATCATCCACGTCCCTGAAACAACACGTCGCTTAGCAACCGCCATGCTGCCTTCAGGCGCCACCCGGCAGCGCGGCGCAGCGGCTCACCTGAGCGCAGGTTGGTCATGGTGGAGGGCAGCTGCAGGTACGCCGGGTTGTGGGTGGTGACGCCGATCTCGATGGACCCCGCCCACTTGTCCACCATCTTGTCGATGCGGACCTGGAACACCTCGTTGGAGCGCAGCGGCCGGCTGCTCAGCACCACGCCGTGGTTGAAGTCATCGGTCGCGCTGAAACGCATCACAAACGCTCCGTCAGGGGGGTGGCATCACCAAGACTCGACCCGGGGGGTCAACCCCAGGGAATCATGGGAGGTGGACTCACTGCGGCCGCAGCGCCGTCCTGCCGTCGCTGATGATGGCGGCTTTCTGGCCGCAGTTGGCGTGGAAGAGCAGCCGCTCGGGGGCCTCGGCGTCCGGGGCGGGGCACAAGGCGGGGCGGGGCCGGCCCACGTCCGGCGACAGAGCCCTCATGATGGCGTTGTTGCGCCGCAGGCGGTCGCTGTGGTTGTGGTTGTGGACGATGGTGACCTTCACCGCCATGCCGTAGAGGTCGACCACGCCGTACACGACCCCGGGGGTCTGGGCCGCCGCCACGCCTGAGGGCGGGAGCAAAGCATTATGGGATCTACTTTCTAATTGGCTGAGCGTCGAGGGTCTCACCTTGGTCGATGCCGTTGATGTAGAAGTGCAGCGCGCCGCTGGCTTTACGCATCAGCCCGATGTGGTCGCCCTCCTGAGACCAGACGGGACCCCGTTAGAGCAGCAGACACACCGCCGCCCCCCAGACGCGTGACACCACCCACCTGAAGCCCCGCCCCCCAGATGCGTGACACCACCCACCTGAAGCCCCGCCCCCCAGACGCGTGACACCACCCACCTGAAGCCCCGCCCCCCAGATGCGTGACACCACCCACCTGAAGCCCCGCCCCCCAGACGCGTGACACCACCCACCTGAAGCCCCGCCCCCCAGACGCGTGACACCACCCACCTGAAGCCCCGCCCCCCAGACGCGTGACACCACCCACCTGAAGCCCCGCCCCCCAGACGCGTGACACCACCCACCTGAAGCCCCGCCCCCCAGACGCGTGACACCACCCACCTGAAGCCCCGCCCCCCAGACGCGTGACACCACCCACCTGAAGCCCCGCCCCCCAGACGCGTGACACCACCCACCTGAAGCCCCGCCCCCCAGACGCGTGACACCACCCACCTGAAGCCCCGCCCCCCAGACGCGTGACACCACCCACCTGAAGCCCCGCCCCCCAGACGCGTGACACCACCCACCTGAAGCCCCGCCCCCCAGACGCGTGACACCACCCACCTGAAGCCCCGCCCCCCAGACGCGTGACACCACCCACCTGAAGCCCCGCCCCCCAGACGCGTGACACCACCCACCTGAAGCCCCGCCCCCCAGACGCGTGACACCACCCACCTGAAGCCCCGCCCCCCAGACGCGTGACACCACCCACCTGAAGCCCCGCCCCCCAGACGCGTGACACCACCCACCTGAAGCTCGTCCAGGCTGAACTCACAGTACTCCCGCCGCGTCCCCTTCCCATTGGTCAGGATCCCACAGCCACTCATCATGATCGTACCTGAGACACACGGAACCACGTCAGCGTGTTTAACCCCTTCACTGCCGCTGTGGCAGACTGACTGCTGTACCTGAGCGCAGGTTGGTCATAGTGGCGGGGTAGTCCAGGTTGTTGGGGTTGTGGGTGGTGACCCCGATCTCGATCGATCCCGACCATTTATCCACCAGCTTATCGATACGGATCTGAAAGGACAGGACACAAAGTAGTGACGGGGGGGGTTCCTCAGACGGTTCAGCTGGGTGGTTCCCTGTGGTGGGGGGTCACCTCGAACATCTCGTTGTGCCTGAGCGGCCGGTTGGTCATCACCACGCCGTTGTTGAACTCGTCCAGCGGGCGCCGCCGCTCCGCCGTCTTGTTGTTGTTGCTCAGTTTGATCAGCGTCCCACACTTCTCGTGGAACAGCAGCGCGTCGTTGGTCATCCCCCCCGCCACCAGCCCCGGCGCCGCGCCTCCGCTCCCCGCGGGGCTGTTGTTGGCGTTGTCCCCCTCGGCGGCGCCGCCCCCGGCCCCTCCCCCTCCGGTGGTTCCGATCCCGCTGTCGCTATTGGTCCCTCCGCTGCTGCTGCCCCGCTCGTTCCTGTGGGACTCGTTTCCTGTGTTCTCCCCTCCGCTGCTGCCCCCCCTGCTGCCGCCACCCCCTGCCCCGCCCACACCCCCGCCGTTGTCCCCCCCGCCCTCGTCCTCGGATCGATAAAAAGACACGATCGCTTTGTTGAAGACGTCGAACAGCTGGTGCTCTGTGAGGACTGGACAGAAGACAGGAGGGGTCAGAGAGGTCAGGAGGGGTCAGAGGGGTCAGAGAGGTCAGGAGGGGTCAGATGCTGTCCGGCGGCAGCCCGCCGGCTGATGGGCGGGGCTTCCTTACCTGCGTCAGGCTCCAGGTTGTGGGGGAACTTGTCCGGGCGGCTGTGGCTGCAGCTGAGCTCAGGCACTGCGGGGGGGGGGACACACGTGAGGAAACGACAGACAGCAGAGAGGAGGAGAGAAGAGCGCCTCACCTTCATCTCCGTTCATGATTCCGTTCATCGCCGCCACGTTCATCAGCGCCGTGATGCCCGCGTCCTCCCGAACGCCACACACCACCACTTCCTCCTCCTCCTCTTCCTCTTCCTCCTCCTCCTCCTCCTCCGACTCCCTCTCGATTGTCTCTTTCTCCGCCGAGGGGGGCGGTGGCTCACAGCTCACCACCGTCACCTGCGTGCACTTCCCGTACAGGTCCACCACCGCCCAGAGGCGGGGGGGCAAGCCGCTGGCGGCGGCGCCACAGTCCTGCCCGTTGACCCAGAGGTGCAGCTCGCCGCGGCCGCTGCGCTGGATGCCCACGCGGTCGCCCTCAGACAGCTGGTCCAGGTCGCGGCCGTACTCCTCCAGGACGGAGCGGCCGTCCCGCAGCACCGAGCAGCCCGACACGATCCAGGACCCCCCCTTCAGGCCCGTGGCGCTGCTGGGGAAGTCCAGGGCGGCGGGGTCCAGCGCCGTCACCCCAATCTCGATGGAGCCGCTCCACGAGTTCACCTGAGGACACACGTCACATCGTGATTCATCCTGAAACGTGTCACGAATGGTGACCTTCACACCAGAACCTGAACACCACCAGCAGCCGTTCCTCCAGCGGTGATGTCAGAGCGAGACGCCGTCAGAAATGCAGCGTGTGGCGTTCTGATCCATTCTGATATTTTTAGCGGCGCTTTGTGAAAGATTTCAGCCACAGAGGACGAAATAAAGAGCAGACAAGACGGAAGCACAACCAGCTTCTTGTGATGCTAATGTTTTAGCGTTAACCCTCCACCTGCCAGAAGACGATCACAGCTAACACGCCCACCTACGACACCTGTTCTCTCTTTTCCTGGCGACACAAACGGTGAACGAGAACTTGAACACAGATGCAGACGTGATCAAACTACGTGATCAATCCGAGTACAGACACAGAAGCACGACCTCCTGGTTCTGGAGCCCTGAAAAGACACAACAAGCGCTTCTCTGCTGAAGACCTTTAGTCTCTGCTTGACATTGAGATGGTTTCACGTATCAACACCAGAGATATCACGTTCCTTCCAGACGCACCAAACCCCCCATCAGCTCATGATGGGGGGTTCTTTATTGATCTCTGGGGTGACTTCTGTTCCACGCCGTGCCTCCATGATGGAGACGACAGCACCAGCTGAAGACGTGTAGCTGGAGGCGAGTCAGAGACCTGCTGAGAGACGCTCCAGCCCAACAACACGGGCGTGAACACACGCCGCCCCCCCCACCCCCCACCCCCCACCCCCCACCACCACCACCAACGGGCGATCTCGAAATCAAGACACAGATGGGTCATCAAGAAACCAGAATCCAGACAAACCTCCACAGGACTCCGGGTTAGACGGAAAGAAATCTCAACCCGAGGCCAGACAACCAAGGAGCCAACGGGTTCTCACCAACAAAAGGAACAGGTCTTCAGCACTGGTCGGGTTCTTTCACTGAACCAGCAGATATTCTGAGGCTCAGCAGAGGCGGGGCGTCTGCATCTGGCTGCTCCGCGATGGAATATTATTGATTAGTTAAAGACGAGCGATGCGTGTCATGACAGAGCAAGACTGTGTTTATGAGGGGTTTCATAGGGTGGAGAGCATTACGGGGGAGGGGGGGTGAATTTACCAATAGAAAACGGTACTAAAACACGTTAGCATTCACACCTGGTGTGCAGGTGTGTAGAAAAACAGATCAGTTCTGTGTAACTGGACATCCTGGCTGGACAGTGTTATCAAAAAGTTTGTGTGTGTGTGTGTGTGTGTGTGTGTGTGTGTGTCAGCTGGCAGTGTCAGGTTGTTGACAGACCCAGAAACCTTGCATAGCGGAGGGCGAGGCCATCTGAACAGGCGCTCACGCTGATAAGAGCTGAATGCAAACACGGCGCAGAGACCAGAGATTAGTCTGTGTTCAGGTCAGGTAAACGCTCCAAAGCCACAGAAATAGACGAATTATGGATTCTATTATATTTTATGATCAAAAAGAAACTTCATACAGAAGTACAGTTAAATCTAGAAAATAAAGATAATTTAGGAGAAGAGAATTTATTATAGGTTATGTGATTGTGAGAGGTGGGAGACTGTGGTTTGACAATAGAGGACAGTAACATTATGATTACTTTGATAAAATAAGGTAGAACCTGACGTCATGACGACACTGAGCGGCGCTCTGCTATTGGACAGACTCCTGCATGAAAACTTCTTTTACCTGCAGTCCCAGAGCAGAGACGGAACGCGTGTGAACTCCTGAATGAGTTCTCCACTGGTGACCAAACCTCCCATGTTGATGTGGGCACCGCAGAACACACCGGGCGTTACCTCACTTCCGGTACGCACGCCTACCTGGCCCTTATAAACAAAGTGGTTTATTTCGAACTATTCACCTTTTCCTGTCGTTTGCATTCTTCTGTATTCTGTCATTTCATTTTAATAAACTGGATATAAAACGTTTCTATTTTGCTTTAAACTATAAAGAAACTTTTGGTTATGAAGAGACACACCTGCAGGTCCGGACCAGACCTCACACCAGAACACAGGAGCGTCACGAGTAGAAGGCTCCATTCATGAACAGTATTTAAGAAGTGTTTTTAAAAAAACTTCTGTTAGATCATTTATTGATTACTTTAATGTATTTTTGGAATCGCTGGAAAATCACTTTCTACCATCACCGATTTATTTTCCCGTTATCAACTCCTACGATGTTTTCTTCACGTCGAGTTTTTTTTTTTTGAACAACGACACGATGTTCACGCCTCTCCGGTGTGTCGGTGAGTCTCACGGTAAACAATTTGTTTGTGTCTTCCCGTTCGGACCGGGTTTCCACCGCGCGCCTCCACACAGCCCGGAAGTGAGTCCAGGTACCCGGATGATCCCACCGACCCGGGCGGCCGGTCGGGGCTCGCGGGCTCCTGGTGCATCTTTGACCTCACGACTGAACACAGTTACACTAATCAGATGAATGACATCACCGGAGACAGATACACTCCACTGTTCACTGTCAACTCACGACTGACCACCGGAAGCACCCCCATAACACCCCCTCACCGCTAGCGGCACATTAGCATAACCGGTGGACGGACAGGGACCGGTTACCGTTAGCTGACTGACGTCTGGGGCGACCCTCACCGGGATGTGTCAACCCCCCCCCCCCCCCCGTCGACAAAACACCCCCGACAGGGGCAGTCAGTCAGCCCTGAGCACCGGTACGGACCCTGGTGGCTGTCAGGCAGCGGGGACCGCCCCGGGCAGGAGCAGCCCGTCATTGCGGCCGGAGGCGGACCACCGGCCCGCGGCGGCGGCGCTCGTCCGGCGGTCCGGCCGCTCCAGCCCCGCTCGGCGGCGGCGGCCTGCGGTTGTTTACCTTCTTATCGATGCGGACGGTGAAGACATCCCGGTCCCGGAGCGGCTCCTTGCTCAGCACCAGCCCGTGGTTGAACTCCTGGACCGGCTGGTTCCGTCGGGCGGTTCGGTTCGAGTTGGACAAGCCGATCAGCTTTCCGCTCCGCGGATGCAGCTCCGCCGCCATCTTCAGTGGGCAGCCAGTTTCACGACACTCCGGCTTTACGACAGTGCCGCAAAGCGGATCGGTTTACGATCAATGCGACTGACGTTCACCGCACCCATTTTTGTAGTGCAGAAAAATCAATAAAGCTATCAATAAAGCTATTTTTTAAATCGTGAAATTGTTGTCTTTATAATTTCATATTAATTTCTGACAAATATATTCAAATTTAAAAATATTTTTAACCTTAGTCTGTTAATTTTGGTTCCACTGAATTATATGTTTACAGAAGGTAAATAGCGTTAACTTTAATAAATAATGATAAATACATATAAATGGTTTAAATAATGTGTATGAACGAGCATATTTTTAATTATCTGAGAAGGGCTGTCAAAAAATTATGTACACGGATAAAAGTGTTACATTAAATTTTCTTTACATTTCACGTTTGTTTTGTTTACCATAGATGTACATTTACATATGTTATCCTGAAGTAATTACAAACTGTAAGACTGCAATTAAGATCAATTGTCTAAACGAGACGTTGTCACAAACAGTAAAATGTATTTAGGAATAATTTTGATTGGGATTTCCAACATGTTTAAATCAGATGAATACTCCATAAAGAAATCAAATGAACTCAGACTGAATTTGTCCCTGCTCCTATAGATTATAGAGTACGTTATCCTTCTTCATGACTATATTTCACATTTTATTTGCCTCGTGTTTTACCGTTTGAGTGGAATCTCCTCAGTCAGACGTTCTGTAACAAACCACTAGAGGGCGCAAAATCCACGCATTACATCTCATTTATTTCACCCAGGCCCTTATACTAATTGTGTAATTTATTTTAATTTGTGGTTTAAATCTCCTCTCAGCACTATTGGCCTTTATTTTGGGTTAAAGACTCACTTTTCACAAATTAATCATGGGACAATAGCATCTTTCTTTCACCTTGTATTCATTTTTTGAAAAATTGTACAACATTTAAAGATTAACAGAACCAAAAATCACATTTGACTATTAGTCAGCCAGTAAAAATATATCTGGCTGTTGTTATGTAGCGGATAATGAGTCTCCAGAATTTGGAGCAGTTTTCACTTTTACCTTTTACTTTTTATGTAATTTGGGCCCAAAGGGAGTGACTCCAAACATCTGGTCCACATTCTGTGCACGGGTTCTTTCCTGGTCTATGCAGGGCAGCTGTGGGAGGAGACTGACTTATGTTTGACCGCTAAATCCAGGTCCAGGTCTCTCCCTTGGACCTGGATCTTCTCCAGACATCCCGTTAAGAACTGGGAGCCGACGCTGTCCTCGCCCTCACCTGAAAAGTGGAACACATCCGTGAATCCAAGCCCTCCTTATGACGGTGATACAGAAGCTTAAGCGTGACGACATCAGGCCCCCACAGGCATCAGTGTGTGATCCTACCTAGGAGCCCTCCAATGGCAAGGCGGCCCTCTGTCCACATGGTCAAATAACCGGGGCGGTTCATTGGCGCGATGGCTAACGTATTGATCTTTGATTCATCGTCATCTGGAACCAACTGGAGGAAGTCTGTCTGAAAAACGAGCAGCAGCCTCCTGAAGGCTTTCAGGCTCAGCTTGTCTTTACCGAGAGTGAGGGTGACCTCCTGCAAACCCAGACAAGAAGAAATAATGTCTGCATGTGAGTAAACACACCGCACACACACGCACACACACACACACACACACACGCTCGTTCTGTGCTGACACACTAATGGACCTGTGATTTACCTTTGTGTGGTTACTGGTGACCAAAGCGAGCGTGAGCTGCTGTCCAGGGGTCCTGAGGCTCAGAACGGTTCCGTCCATCTGACTGAAGTCTCCCTGCAGCTCCGCTCTGACCACACGCCTCACCTCCAGGGACAAGACTACAGGAGAAGGAAGAAGCTAAACGTTTAGGAGGAACTCCCCCTCAAACCACGTGAGGGTTCCTGTGAAGCTGGCGTTACTCCTGAAACAGGACAGAGGGACTGTCCCCACCTGAGGCGTTGAAGACGGCGAAGCCGGCGCCGGTGAAGTGTCCCCCTGGCCGTACGTCCTGATAGCAGGGCTGGAGCTCCTCCACCTCCGACTCCCAGGGGATGCTGAGGTTCAGCCAGCTGCCCCCCCGTAGGCAGCCGTCCATCTTTGGATTGAACTACAAGGTGATCAATAGTGCCTTCAGTGGACTGAACAGCACTGGACACGGTGACACTCTAATGACGGGGTGCTTCACAGCCCCACGCCGCTCACAGGCGTGTAGAGTGGCGTGTAGAGTGGCGTGTGAGCAGAGACTCTTCTTCACAGGAACAGCTCAAAACATGTGTTTTTTGCTCCACGCAATAAAGACTGATCCCAAGGGGCGGGGCTACCAGTGTAGTTGATGACATCACCAATAGTTTAAACCCACCCTGTGGTTTCTAATGGTTTCGGAGCTGAGCCCATCCCAGGTGTTCATACCTGAACCATCATCCTGTCGTTGTCGATCAGGATCCCGCCCAGGGCCAGCCGGAGTTCACCTGAACGCACCTCCTCTGAATTCTGGGATTGCATCCCCACCACCAGCTGATCGGAGCCGTCCACCTCCAGCAGCACAAACTTCCCCTGATTGCTGACCTCCAGCTGCAGGAGGAAGGACCGCCCACAAGCTCACTGATTGGTCACTGGTCCGTCCGTCAGCCATCCATCATCCATCCATCATCCATCCATCATCCATCCATCATCCATCCATCATCCATCCATCATCCATCATCCATCCATCATCCATCCATCATCCATCCATCATCCATCATCCATCATCCATCCATCATCCATCATCCATCATCCATCCATCCATCCATCCGTAGACTCACTGTGTGCCATTCCCCATCATTGAGTTTTGGCCCCCCAGCAACGCTGATCTGGACGTCCCCCCTGGAGATCTGCATGACGGGGACGCCGTCCATCAGGGACAGAACAAACCAGTCCCCGCCCCTCTTGGTGTCCCCGTAGAACACGGCCCCCTCCGGGTCAAAGGTGCGTAGCTGAAAGGTGGACTTGATGCTGCAGGAACAGAACAGATAAATGGGGGGAGTCGTCAGGCCTCATGGGTCTGTTTGCCCCGGTGGCTCATGGGTAATATCACCTCCTCGTTCAGTGAGTCAGTGATGTCACGCCTGATGTCAAGGCGAAGCGATTGGCTGCCACGGGCGTACCTGGTGATGTCACTGAGGTTGACTGTTGTGTGGA